>MU150235.1:394982-579282 GCA_015584075.1 Collybia nuda
GAGCACGTGACCAAAACACACAATTAATATTGTCGACTTTTTAGAGTGAGGAGGCACGGAAAATATGACATTGAGCCGAGAGTTAATACAAAATAGTGCAGTTAGTGAGTAGGAAATGTAAGAAACCAAAAAGTAAAGATGGAAATCAATAGGAATGTTTAAAGAAAAAAGTCACGTGAACGGTTACCGATTTTCGGATTTTTGGCCCTCCTGCAAAAAGGAAAGACCTCATTCTATAAATAGAACTCGGAACCATTGAAGGATTCAGACTGGCCTAGATACGAATACCACGCTTCAAGGGTTCGACGCTTGGGATATTTGCGTCGACAGCCTTGCTATGATATCCACGCCGATATTTGGGTAGCGCTTAGCCTATACAGGCCTGCCAAAACACTACTCCCAAACCTTCGTTGTGTGCTCCTCAGAGACGGCCACTCAAAGAACTACGTGACATACGCACAGAATTTTTTTGGACCTTTAGTTCAGGACGTGGGTATTTTGCCGGGTCACGCAGCTATTGACTGTGATGGGATGTGGGCGTCTCTTACCCGACTGTCACCAAATATCCAGAAGCTGTCTTTCGACTTTATGCCTGAGAGATCTTCCACATCAGCGTTTCAAGATTTAGTGTGTTCCCTGCAAGATCTCCGAGAACTAGGCGTTTCCAAAACGACCTTTACCAACAGAGTCATTGCCCACCTGGGTGCCCTCCACCATTTGTCCGAACTGGGCTACGTTGATCTAAAGAGTTGATCTCAATTTATTCAGAACTAGAGATGGCCGCTTTCCCGGCCTATGGGTGTTCGACTTTTCTTCCGACTTGTTTTCAGCAACATCACTACTAGAGAACATGTCCTGTAACTTCACAACCTTATATATCCTTCTTGATCCCGACTGGGAAGAACTCGCGCACCCCCTCGCAACCTTCAAGACCTTTACACAACTCTTCTTTCAGCACCCCGCGCGCCTCACCTTGACCACCCTCAAGATAACCTCACAAGAGATGATCGTGACTAACATACGACACGCGCCTGACGCATACAGTGCCCTCGAACCTCTCTTTGCCTGCCCGGCGCTCCAGGACATCAACATTAAACTCCGGCTCGTCGATAAACTCGACGACTCCTGGCTCAAGGGTGCAGCAGCCTCATGGCCCGCACTCCGAAGGTTAAACATCAAGACCCTCCATTCAACAATATCGGAAATGACGCTAGCGGGTTTCATTCCTGTTTTGCGAAATTGTCCCGATCTACACTCCCTTGGATTTTCCATCCATGCCACCCCAGTCGACCCAAACCTACTCAGAGGAGTCGGGAACATACTTGTTAAGAAAATTTCTGTAGGATCATCGACGATACAATCTCCAGCAAGAGTTGTTCGCTCTTTGATTGGCATGTTCCCAAGTCTCTGGGATGTTACGCCCCGCGGAGCGGAAGGTCCAGGTTGGTCAAAGGTGCAAAAATTACTACAATTGATGGGCCCCGAGGAAAGCTGGACCTAAAGGAACGAAGTTTTAGACGGGTGTTGATTTGACAGACAGGTAGAGAGAAGCTTCCAGAGCATCTCCCAGAGGTTTTCACGATCCGGAATCTGGAAAACCATCAATGAGTCCTAGATGATTTGAGTACTGTTGTGGCTTGCGATTCGAAACCCCAAAGCTATGGTTACATTAAATGCTATCTTGTACATGGTATGGCGAGACCTTACAACGCCTTGAATCAGCTGGCGCTCAGGCGAACATTCTAGTGTAAAATCGGGGATCGTGAATCAGCTCTATCGTATCGTTCACGAGCTTCATGTCTATGGGCAATCATCAGCCCTGGGATAACTCTCGAAGTGAAATTGACACACCTAAATCCTGGCCAAGAATTGTATATGACAACATCTTTATCGTTGTCGCGTCAAGTACATTCCCAACAACCTCAAGGTATCCATCTTCAGTGTTTATATCCGGCTGCAAAACATCGTAAACACAAGGAGTAGCACAAATCAGATATAAGGCGTACTTTCATCGCTCTGATTGTCACTTCTCCTCCATCACTGGCTTGGACAATGGCCATGTCGCCGTTTAGCTGCATAAACCTGTTGTAGTGATAATGAAACAAAGTTGAAGCGTTATGAAGTACCTGGATCGGTTTACAAGCCAGCCTTACAGTTTTTCCTACAAAATCAGGCAGACGAGCGGAGTTAACACGAGTAGAGATGTGGTCAGACGACATAGGTAAAGCGTCGACGTTGAAGTTCGAATTGAATCGGACGCGTCGAAATAAACGCGACGCAAATCGGCGGAGTTCCAAATCTGCCTTTCTGCTGGGAACATTCACCATGTCATGATTCGTCCGGTTCTTATATATGTTAGCGCGAAAAAAATCCAAGCACATCGGTGAAGGAGAACATTTGTTGCTCATACTCTCTGTAAGAAGCTGTGACGATTGGTGGTCATTATCGACAGATCGCTTATAAGACAACAAAAATGGTTAGGTCTGTTCCCGATCCTCGTTTCTAATATGACAACCTGTGTTTTCACTTGGTCTTATTATATTGGGGTTCATTTTTCGCCTACGCCGAGCCCCCTTCATCAAATCAAAGCGAGGCGCCTAGCCATGATCGATAATTACCAGAATCAGGCTCTAAGTGTCAAAATTCTTCATTTTTCCCAAGAATATTCTTACCGGTACCACCGACGACGGCCCATGCCCGTTCCCTGGCGATTGTACTTAGGAGATGGAGTGATTACGATTTTTTCTACCTTCCCGAAATAGTGATGTTTAGTCAACCATGACATGTGTTATGAAAGGATTTTGAAGGTCCTGTTGTCGTTGGAAATTAGATGTCGTAACTTACCGAGGTACAAAACCTATATATGTTCGGACGCTGGATATTCATACTTAGCATAGATAAGTCCCGTTCACGGGGTCTCAAAGGCATCGAACAGCGGTGTATCATCTCTTTTGGGTGTTACTGTATACCTGGTGTGAACTGACGGGCAGGTTAAGGACGGCTTCTTCTGAGTATAATTACTGGTCCGAGGTTCCTTTGTACCTGAGCCCCACTTAGCCGCGGGATTATTTTGAGAACTATTGTGGTGATAGTTTAGTAGGATTGAACATATGGTTCGGAGGACAGCCCCAATGCCTTATCGACCGCGATTTTTTTTAAATGCGGTGTTACTTCACATGTCCTTATTTATCACCACAGACACAGGAAATATCTCATCAGTAGAGACAAACCAATGACTAATGATTTGGATTTTGGATTACGACTGACTATTATTGACTTAAAATGCACTTCTATCGAACAATACCCATCATTCTATACCACCCACCTGATATAATGATCATATGTACGCTGCAGAGGGCCCGAGCTAATTATCGAAGCGAGGGAAATCTTACCCCTCTATAAATACCTCTTCCAGGTTGCTACATCCGTGCACGACCCCAAGAAGCAGCTAATGCTAAAGAGTGGGGCAAATTAGGGGGAATATTTTACGATCTTGATAAAAATCTTCTACATTTTTCGAAGTGGGGACCGAGTAACTTGCTCCATGGTATCATTTATTTTGCGATATGTGTATCCTGACACAAGTGATTTTTTACCTAAAATTTATACGAAGTCTGCACGAACAGTTATTGCATTACAGCATTTAATATTATAATATAACATTGGACTGATCGGATGATGAATAGTAGCGTCGATGGGCTGCATACAGGGTGTGTGGCTGTGGGCGAATTCCGATCTCGGGGGAGAATTGCGTGGTTGCTGAGCGATACTCCAAAACAAGGTATCAGATGCCAAGTCCAGTGAGCGCGGCCAAAGCTGTCTTCATCCGGGTCACGAACTCGTTCAGTTTTTCTCGGGTTTTTTCTGTGATCAATGACGGAAATTGACGGGTGGGGCGTTAGTGAAGCGGAATTGCGGCATCGGAGTACGGACAGGGGATGAAGAGAGGCAGAAGAGGAGTGCATACCAACAACAGAGAAAGGGAGATAGTGAGAATATAGAGGCAACATGCCTTGTCGTTTTTCCGCTTCTATAACAGAGACAATCTTCTGTTCAATCTTGTGGGCTGCAAGGGTGCTCTCGTGTCTCGGTCGAGCAGAAGCCCATGCATGGGTCTCGATTATCAGATCAAGGAGCATGGCGCTCAATTCTAGAGTTATTGATTGGCAAAGGATGTCAGCGGGTCGATTTCTAAGTATAGGGATAACTGTATGTATGCGCAACCACCGAGACGGAACAACAAATACATTAGGAGGGCGGCTTTCTCGGGGACCGAGGATTCGTCAAACCCTGGAAACCTGATCATAAGATCCTAATACTACGCACCTCGCTCGAATGCTAGATCCCGGTTTGTTTCCTCATTGAAAGGCGAGACGATGTTAAGCTGATGGTCGAAAGGGGGAAAAGTCTCGCCAATTATCTCAGAAAGGGGCCGGGTGAGGGGATTTTGGGCGGGTAATAAAGCTATAGGTTTTTCGGTCACGGGCGGAACAGTAGCAGGGCTTGAGGACAGGGGAGATGAAATGATTATTTCTTGGGCTGCTTTCGGAGAGGAGGATACTTTCATTATAGCTTTACGTTTGGTTTTGGGGGTCCGTGGTTGTGCTGAGGGTCCCGTTGTAACTACCAGATCGGGCAACAAAACGTGTGCAATAAAATCAACTCCTTGCCCTGGACCTACAGCATATGGCTGCTCTTCACTGTGACTCACCCCGGAAAGAAAGAGAGCGCGACTTTGACTGACAACTGTGGAGAACAATTGGTTGGAATGAGTTGAGGAGGATGCGTACCATTGAAGCAAATAAGGTTACCTCTATTGGGGTTGTGCTAGTGGGCGTCAGGTGGAACGACGAAATTCGTCACGAGGTGGCGTCTGTGGACTCTTCTTTACTACTAAATCCTGACTAAATCGGTCACAGCCCGTCACCACCACACCACTGGTCCCCTCTCTCAGTTGAACGTCGCTTCAATACCTACACAGCTGGCTCACAGCCTGTCCAAGGCCCACATGCGCATACTAGTTTGATAAGTCCGCTTGGACTGGTGCCTGAAGGTCATTTTATCGGCAAAATGTGAGTTGTTGCCAATACATAAATGCTCTCCCATTTGTTGGCCTTGTCACAACTTCAACCCTTTTATTCTATCCAATTTTCAATGTGCTCTCTGAAATTGCGACAACTATGGTCACCTGGGCTCTGGTCTGACGACGAGGCCTTTTTTCGCGAGAAGACGTCTCATTTAATATCCAAGGCTTGTGAATCTCGAATTCCTATTGGCCACCTCATGCACCGTCGTTTCGAACTGGACACTGAGGCTTTTTCGGAAAGGCGCACCCTGGTAGATCCTCCGCCCGCATGTTTCCCCACTATTACACCCACCCTATCCCGCCCTGAGGGTGTTACGTGCCCCTTGCCCAATAATTCGTATTCCCCTACCTCAAGGGCCGTGTCACCGACGGTGCCCTTAAATCAGGGTGATAATGTCACTCTGTTCAATTCTTTTATATCAGATACCAAAATGTATCCAATTAGTGCCACCGACTTTCAACGGTATGAGAGGAACATAATTAGGTATGTTTTATGGTAGCTTTGGGTAATTCCTCGGTGCTAATCAAGTCTTACAAGGCGAAAGCACTATAACCTCCATTATCATATCAGGGCGAAAACAACATCGTTCTCGCGGTCAGTCCTTTCATCTTACACACAAGGTGCTAGCGGGAGTCTGATGTGACCCTAGTAAATCCATGCCGCCCGGTTGGACATCCTTGATTCATCCGGAGGGGGCGCCTTTCTTCTATCATGAAACACGGGTATGCATGACGTAATTTTGACGAGATTTCTGGTTTGAACTTCCCGATCAGCACATTTTCACAGACGCCGACTTGTACGACATCAGCGTTTATACGGCGCTTGAAGAATTCGCACGTAATATCGAATTTCGCATCCAATCGTTCCCTGTACAGTTACCCGAAAGGTTTGATATTGTGCTCGACTTAAGGCTGGAACACCCCGGGAGATATAATTGTGGGTATTACTTCGCTAACCACGATAATTCCACATTGTTCTGGTTGGATGACCATGATGTGTCTGGAATTTTGAGCGAAGTCAACGTCCAATATACATCTTCCCACGTTGGTAAGCCTCCGCCCTTGGCTAAATTACATACACCTCATTATTGTCGTTGTTCAGGCTACGAGATTGAGTCTCAATACTGGTAAGTAATTCACTAAAAAGCGCGTTATTTCATTAAATCCTACATCGTTATAGGTATCACTGCGAGTTATTCCCCAACACCCGTGTGATCACCAAAGATGTTCTTTTCGAACTTAAAGACATCTTGACCTACAGTATTGGTGGTGGGGGCACTAACTCTGAAACGTTTCTCTCACTAATTAGATGTATAACTTAGATTCCTTGACGTCCTCTGTTTCTAACGCACCATACAGTGTGAAGGAGCTCAAACATATGTTGCATCTCGTCAACGAAATGAAAGGTACCACCCACCCTTTCCTATCAGGTGCCATAAAAGTGACCTGTTTAGATCAAGTAGGCAGGACATCCCCCGGTTCAGTATGTACTTTGTGTGAGCAGCAACTCTCAATTCTACAATTTTATTACTGACTGATTTTAAAGCCAGATTAATGAGCACATTTTGTAAGAAATCATTTTTTACTTCGGGTAGAACGGCGAGTCGTTGATGTTCTGCAGCACACGAACGATTTTTGAACCTGCATGGCGAGCCCGGGGCAAGGCTCTGTCGGGACCAGTCCGTGTACAATGATGATCTGCTCAAGCAGACATCGATTTTCAGGTGTATTGATCCGGCCATGTTTTACATTCCCAGCATCCATCTTCGAATGCTGCGCGACACGGCGGTTGACCATCTCGTCAACAAGTCACGCTCGGCCCAGATCTTAACCCAGTTAAAGCTGGAATGGAGAGATTCAACTATATATGTCCGTCCCCTCAATATCCTCCTCTAACTCATCAGAATTGATCGAGATTTTGGTCAGTCAACTCTACTATTGAACGCAAACGTCATTTTTTTTGCCACACGCAATGGCCCCAACCCCCAAAGCTTGTCTCAACGAATAACCCAAGCTTCTACCCTGGCTAGTGTCGGGTCGCTGATAGTAGGACTTCTACTCTCTAAACAGTCCTTTAACGGGAAATTTGTCAGCAGCCACTCACATTTATGCTTAACTTACAGTTGCTAATTTGAAGCCTAGAATCATTTTCTCGCACAGAGGAGTATATGTTCCTTTGGTCTGGAAGCGCTTGCGATGATGTACAGCCTTCCAAATACCCTTCTGCTCTGGGGGTGAGTACTTAATCTTCCATTGCAATCTTCCATCTCATCACCATCACCCATGTAGAGCGATATCCTTCTTTGTTGCCCTAGGAATCACCTGTGTTGAAGCGAGTGATATCATTTCATGTTCGCTGATCGGCGTTGCCTGGATGGCGCTTATCTGGGTTTTCGTCTGGTGTATTTCTACGTCTTCCGAAAGCGGCTCATATGTCAAGCCATGGATCATGAGAAAGTGGCTGGACCGCAATTCTGACAATCTCTCCGAGGAGAATGAGACATGGGACGGTAAAAGCTGTTCAGATCAATGTCATTGATATTTTGCCAACCTTGCTATAATTTATACACCCAACATAGAGTTGTAAGTTCGACGAGTATTTATTGTATAGTACGTCCTTTGTATCGTGCCCTATATAGTTATATTTCTACTCGAGATTTGAAAGGACAATATGGGGTAGTCACCACTATCTGGATGATCGCCCAAGCACTACGCGATCAAAGATTTACACGTGACCATTTCGCACCAGAACGTGATCTTGATCAAGTTTTTTCGTCCCGTGAGTACCTTGGTTGGGGCAAGAGTCCGAGACTGAGTGTGGAAAAAACCTAACCATGACGACACAAGATGCTATAAACCCGAGACGATTAGTGGGAATACAAGCAGAGCGCGTGACGAACGTTTCAAGTACGGACTATCCAGGCCATTACCCAGATGAGGACCATTCTTGGAATTTGGGGAGGTTCAAAGAGGTGCGTTGAAATTTCATGACCCATCAATATCTCTATTCACTAACCTTTATTTTCGTAAGGGTAGACTCTGAAGGTCCAGATACAGCGGCTGTCGCAAAGGTCCATCGAATTTGATCTCGTTGGTGTCGATGCCTCTATTGCGAACGCATTCCGGAGGATTATGATAGCGGAGGTCTGATCTTTTATTTACCTCGTTCTCGGTAGTAACTAATATGGTGCAGGTGCCTACAGTTTGCATAGAACATGTGTACATGTGGGATAATACAAGTGTGGTGGTGGATGAGGTTCTCTCACATCGCATAGGGCTCGTTCCACTAAACGTAGATCCGGCATTAGTTTCGATGAAAGAGAGTATGCGCACACCCGTACGGTTCATAGTCCGCCATTAATGCTCTTATATTATAGGTCCTACGGAACAGGCGACAGACCGCAATACCATCGTATTTGGGATTAAGATTATCTGTGAGCGGAACCCACACGCACCAAAAGGCAGCGTCAATCCCTCTGAGCTTTACATAAACCATGAGCTACGTTCATCACATATAGAGTGGAGGCCTGCAGGGGAGCAAGAAGACGTGTTTGTTGCAAAGCCACCAGCACCGACTAATCCAAACATCGTCCTTGCGAAGCTCAGACCAGGCCAGGGAGTCGAGATGGAATTACATGCTGTTAAAGGTGTAGGAAAGGATCATGCAAAATTCAGCCCAGTTGGTATGACCCTTCTCGAACCTTCTCTGTGGAAAATTCGCTCATCGGAACATGCAGCGACGGCTTCTTACCGTCTCCTTCCGAATATCACCATCACTAAACCGATTCCCCCAGAATACGCTGATAAATTCCAAAATTGTTTTTCCCCTGGTGTAATACGTGTAGACCCAAAAACAAAAGCTGTCAGTGTTGACAAGCACAACCTTAGGAAGGACACAGTGAGTAGGGAGGTTCTCCGGCACCCCGAATTTTCCGATCATGTCCAACTGAGCCGCGTTCGCGACCATTTTATTTGTGAGTTGGCCCGAGGCTCGCGTTTTGATGTTCCGTGTTCACGCATTTTACAGTCAATGTTGAGTCAGAAGGGCCATACCCTCCTGAAAGGCTATTACTGGAGGCTATAAAAGTCATGCGGGAAAAACTTGTAACGATTCGAAAAGCCGCAGAGGCGCTACTCGACCAGGACAGTGGAGATGTCGATATACAGATGGCTGACGTGTAGCCAAAAAAAAGTGTCTCTGTTTACTCTAGGCACTTCACCCAGACGTGAGAACGACATTACGATTCTGTTCCACTGAGATTTCCCAGCTCAAGAGTTTGTAGTGAATATGTATAATCCGAGATCTGTGGCTGTGCACTAACAAAAAAAGATAAATTTTCCCCATTCGTAACAACCGATCAAGAAATCAGTCGCTCGTATATCGCACAGCCGCTGGTGACTGCAGGTGCACGCGTGGATTGCTGTTAAACGATCCAGATGCGCCCAAGTATCGAGGCTGCCTCTTCCTATCACCATGGTGCCCCAAAGTCCAGTGGTATACAAGCGGTCCACCCAAATCCTTCAGTATCTCGTGAAGGCTTTGGCCACGGTCCCCAATTTACTCCGGAGAGTTTGCATCATGCTCAGAGCAGGGTGCATTCTCCGTTTTGTACAATGGCTGAGGCCGGGTAATGCGACTTCAAGGCCGGAGGCACGTGTGCCATCAGTACTACACCCTGGCTCTAACAACCACGTTATCTGTCCTAGTAGTCTGCCTACACAAGTGGCTGAACAACATCCTCTCACAAAAATTCCATCCACTACAGTCCCAGAACTCTGCCATACAACGGTCCCTTCACAAATAGGATCAACGCATAATCTTTCGGACGGGTCCTCGTCGGTTACACAAGTGTCGAGAGTATCTAGTCCGTTGTCGCATTCCTATCTAGCCTCAAGACATGGTGAAGTGCTGGAACATCTAGCTCAAGTCTCGCCTGAAAAAAAGGAAAATCTGGTCTGCGTTAATCCCCAGGAGTATGAAAGATACTCAAGAACAAAACTGTAAGCGCCGAGGTAATTCGATGGGACATACCCCTGACATGGTTTTTAGTGAAAAAGTAGAGACAGATGAATACATCTTACCTCCATTTAAACGATCTTTCACACCGGGAGGATTTGAAGTCTCCAAACCAGGTTCAAAACCACCCCACTCGCAGTCCCAGCTACCACACGGTTGGACCTACCACACCCATCCTGAAGGTGCCCCTTATTTTCACGACAATTCCCGAGTTAGTCTTTTGGTCATACGACGTCGATCCCTCTATTCATTGGACCTGAGCAGCGAATATTGACGGACTTTTATCTTTACGATGACGAGGAGTATCATCGTGCCGAAAATGTCATCAAAAGAATCATTAAATATATGGAAGATCGCGAGATTCCTTGGTCGAGTGATACAGAACTTGTTATCGAACCCCGGAGTTCTGGAAACGTGGGTTACTACTTTGCCGATCATATAAATCAAGTCGTTTTTTGGCCCGTGGAATGTGATATTGTGTGGGAACTGAAAGAGGTCAAAGTACATTTTAACGAAACGCACGTCGGTAAGTATGCATATGTATAGTCCTTTGCTTTTTTTAATATTACTTTCATAGGCCATTTAATTCGGTCGTATTATTGGCAAGCTCGCTTCCCCTCCTTGAAACACTCCCTTTCATTGGTTAACATGCGTCATGCAGGCGCCATAACGAGCTGTTTCCCCACGTTCATAAATTATCTGCGAACGTCATTGACGAAGTTTCAGGCACATTGATTCATGCTATCGGTGGTGTGTGCTTGCTATTTCCAACACTACAGGAGCAACCCATCTAAAGCTTCCACCTTCTTGATTAGATTCCTTGACATCATCTGTCAACCTGTCGCCGTATAGTCTGGATGATCTGCAAAATATGTTACAACTTACCCATGAAATTGAAAGTAAGTTCGGGCAATAAAGATGTATGACATAAGGTACTAAGGTGGACTCAAGAACAACGAACGACTCAATATTGGGTCAGCTCTGCATGGGTTCTATGTGAGTGACACCTTCCCCTATTCGCGATCCCACTTTAAAATTATGCCCTTGCTAGATAGATTGATGGCAACGTTCGGTAGCCCTGTTTTAAATGTATTAATCATGGCTTTGGCTCAACAGTTTATCAGATGAACAGCGGTTCCTAAATCTACACGGAGAAAAGGGTGCTCGCCTCTCTGGGGACCAGTCGATACATGAAGCCACAGCCGAAACCCTTTTCTTTAAAGTTTTGTCGCTACTCTTGCTATCCGCTCCTTCCACGTACCTTAGGAAGCTTCAAGAGACCTCTGTGGACTCCTTAGTTAATAAGCCATCTTGGCTGCAGTTGAAAAAAAAGTTAACAGAAGAGTGGAAAGATTCAGCCCTTTTTGTGAGTGTTGGTTGTGCTCATTTGATGGGAGATCGCTGAAGCTTTTGTGGTCAAGTCTACTGTGCTTCTTAATGCAAACGTGGCATTCCTGGCTATACAGAGTGTTGATCAACCAAGTCGTTCCAATGCCCAAAGGGCAAGTTATATTTCCGTTTTAACGAGCATGGGTGCCATTATCTTTGGGCTACTTCTTACCCGGCAACACCAACACATTTTCAATGTAGATACACCTAACACTCTTATCTGATGTTAAACTGATGGATTGTCAAGATGAAATTTTTGGCTAACCGAGGAGTTTCGGTATTGGGCTTTGAAACCTTGGCCTTGATGTACAGTTTGCCATATGTTTTTTTAATGTGGGGGTAAGTGATTGCCATCCCCAACAGTTTACATTCTGCTGATTCCTAACACTAGGACCTTTTCCTTCTTAGCTGCATTCTCTTTCATGTGTTACACATCGAACGACATCCTCACATATATTTCGATGAGTGCTGGATGGGTTACATTGAGTCTGCTCCTTGCCTGGTGCACATCCACCTCGTTCGAGACCAGAGCTTATTTCCACCCTTTACCAGTAAGATTATGGAAGGATTTTAAGCGAAAATACCACGGGTGGCGAGGGTTAATGTCAAAGTTGGCAGATCAGTCAAGTACAGATGTTGAGGCTGTAGGAGAACCAGAACTTGAACATGGGCCCTGAGCATGCCGTAGAATGTCCGGGAACACATGCGTTGTAGAGTTTTATTCGAAATAATTCTGTATTTTTAAATCATGTAGCAATATATAGAAAATGTTTTATTTTGAGGTTCATACATATATATATGTTGATATATATAAACACATGTACGAGATTTTTTACCCAGTGTTGGTGATTTGTGGCTGTGCACGAAGTTGGCGGGCGCCAAGTCCTCGAGGCCGTCGCTTGCTGTGGTCGAGTCTGCAGGTACACACGAAGCCACTTTCCTATTTGATTCTATTAGAATGCTTAGGTTACGCTGAAAAACACTCTTCCCGATTGTTTTCAATCATCATGATACCTCAAATTTCCATAGCACTTCGGTGGCCGACGCGAACCTTTCAACGTCTTCTCAATAGACTGAGGTTCTTGACATTATTCGCTCGACTGTCGATTCAGCGACTGTGGTCTATCCTGTCGGGGCCGGGTCTTCTTCCGCAATTCATACGCCTCCAGAAACCTACATGGTTGGACAAGGGCCCCTCTAATGAATCTCGCGAACAACAGACCTATCATGGCATGTATGATCATCAGAATTTCACATACTTAAGCAGCCTACCAACATCCGGAACGGTTCTATACCGTCCCCATGAGCCACCCCCCACGAACATGGTGCCAGAGCCATACCTTACGACAAGCTCCCCACAAGAACAAGCTACCCTCGACTCGACATATGAAGCGAAAGGCGGGTCATCATCAGTTACGCATGCGTCAAGAGTTTCCACTCCTGTCCATACCTCTGTCCATCAATCGGGTCACGCTCAAATTTCAACAAAAAGTGTGGAAGCTTCATCAATTGGGCGGGGGCAGCTAGTTTGTGTAACACCCCGGGAGTATGAGCGGTATTCGAGAAAAAAGCTGTAAGCCACAATCATTATAGGATTGAACTAAGATTTGACACGCTCCTAGCCCGAAAATAGAGACAGATGAATACATGATTCCCCCCGTGACTCGCTCGTTCTCTCCGTGTGTCTGACGAATTAATATAGATGGAGGAAAACCTAATTCATATTTCAGGACTGGGTCACCTGCTACCTGGACCTCTTATGTTCACCCAGAAGGTGCTCCATATTTTTACGATGAAACTCGGGTAAATGTCCTGGGCTAATGACGTTTGTATATTATGTCTAACCGTCTGAAACCCGAATATAGCGAATTCTGACAGACTTCAACTTGTATGACGACAAGGAATATCAACGAGCTGAACATTTTATTAGCGAGATCATGAATCTTATGCCGGGTCATGGGATAGTATGGCCGCACGATTACGAGGATTCTGTGCTTGTTTTAGAGCCGAGGAACAGTGGTAATGTAGGATATTATTTTGCAGACCATTCACAAAGGGTGGTCTTTTGGCTTGAAGAGTGTGATATTGTGTGGGATATGAAAGAAGTTAAAGTAGAGCTCAAGTCCTCTCATATTGGTTAGTACTTGAAGAATATTGGGCCTTGCATATACTTATAATGGGTTGATTACTCAGGTCGCCTGGTTCGTTCTTATTATTGGTGATTCCATTAGCCCCAATGACTGCTCCTCACTCACATACATCGCAGGCTTCACAATGAATTATTTCCACATAACCTCAAACTATCGTCGGCCGTGATTGATGAAATTTCAGACATTTTGGTTCATGCAGTGGGTGGTGTGTACAATATCAAATTTCAACATGCCTTTGACTATAGCCCTTGAACTCTTGATGTATAGATTCACTGACATCCTCAGTGTGCCTTTCACCATATGGCTTAGACACGCTTCAGAATATGCTTCGCTTACTTCGCGAAATTGAAGGTACGCTTAAGGTTGGGTGTGCCATAGCCTGTGTGTTTCTTATATGACTTCACAGAACAGTGCAAAACCGAATACTGGGCTGGCTCTGCATGCGTGGTGTGTAAGTAGCTCTTTCGCGACACACCTCATAGCACTAATCTTGTAATGATCTCAGACAGGTTTATGGGCACAATTGGTAATATCATCTTAACCAACCGAGAGATCAGTTAGGTGAAATTATATTTCAGCCGAACAACAATTCCTCAACCTGCATGGGGAGCTTGGCGCTCGACTCTCCCGGGATCAATCAATACACCCAGACTTGAAAAAAACGAGATTTTTCAAGTGCTTATCACCGTTTCTCTTGTTTGCACCCACGTCTTACTTGAGGAAATTGCATGAAACTTCGGTCGATTCATTGGTCAACAAACCGTCCTGGACAAATATCAAAGAACAGTTGACTGAAGAATGGAAGGATTCTGCCCTTTTTGTGAATGTCTTTCATAGATTGGGCGTCGAGGAGTGGCTGATTTTTTATCACAAAGGCTACAGTTTTATTGAATGCGAATGTTGCATTCCTAGCTATACAAAGTGTCGACCAAGCGGAACGTACCTACGCTCAGCGGGCCAGCTATTTTTCCGTGCTTGCCAGTGTAGGTTCTATAATCCTTGGTTTGCTCCTCACACGGCAGCATCAACACATCTTTAATGTGGGAATTTTTTTCTATGTATAAAAAGGTCCCCTTTTAATGGGAATCAAGATGGAATTTCTAGCAAACCGTGGGGTTTCGGCACTGGGATTCGAAACCTTAGCCTTGATGTACAGCTTGCCGTATGTCTTTCTCATGTGGGGGTGAGCCTATCGCTTTTAGTGTTTAGATATCTACTAAAGCATATCACCAGAACATTTTTGTTCCTAGCCGCATTTTCTTTCATGTGCTACACATCGAACGACAATCCTACATATTTCTTAATGAGCATCGGTTGGTTCACTTTGATACTGCTCCTTCTTTGGTGTGCCTCTGCATCATTCGAGACACAGGCATATTTTTACCCCTTGCCCACGAGAATTTGGTTGAAGTTTCGGGGGAAGTATGAGGGTTGGCGGGTCCGTTTGAGGAAGAAATCCTTCCGCGCTAATCGACTGAAGGATGGGCTTGAATGTATTGAGACAGGAGAGCGCCAACTTGAAAGCCGGTTCGATAGCCCTTAGCTTTCCATCACAATGGAAAACGTACCAGGTAGTAATAATATTGCACTACATAATTTGAATTGCTCTAGATTATTTGGATCGTGTTTTTATTTTCTGGCAGCGGTACTTCATGCCCTGCGATTTCGGGCATTTCTCACAGCCACAATTTTTGAAAAACGTGACCTTCTCCCACGTCCTCGAGCCACGTCTGCCGGGGTCAGCTTGAAGCGCGCCCAAAATCTAGTTGTACACGCAGAAGAGACGTTTCCCTTTCTCATACCCTACCCGCCTCGACATAATTTTAAATCAGGCGTCTCCATTTATATCTGCCGGGCATGTCTGTTATGCTCACCAAATTCGAGTCGAAAAGTAACCGCGTAAAGGGTGAGCAGTTCTACAACTTTATTTCCACTGATAGGCGTAGCTCACTGCATTTCTAAGGGCTCGCATTTCATCCAACGCAGCCACTGCTCGCGGCAGCACTTCATAATGGTAGTGTGCAACTCTGGAATTATCGCATGGGCGTTTTGGTAGATAGGTTTGAGGAACACGAAGGTGAGTGCTATGTAACACTTAGATCGTGATCATACACTGACGTGCTTTGAAAAGGCCCTGTCCGGGGTGTCGCCATTCATCCTAGTCGCGCCTTACTCGTAACGGGAGGAGATGACTACAAAATTAAAGTTTGGGGTCAGTTTAATCGATACGGTCAAACCTTGGTTGCTGATAAGCAATAGATATTCGACCACAGAACAGACGATGTCTTTTCACCCTTCACGGCCACTTAGATTATGTTCGCACCGTCCAATTCCACCATGAAATGCCGTGGATTGTGCGTGTTTGTCTCGTAGATTTTGCGAGAGTGCTAATATGTTTGGGCAGATTTCCAGCTCGGATGATCAGACCATTCGTATATGGAACAGTACATCTCGCAATTGTATTGCCGTCCTGACTGGACATTCTCACTATGTCATGTCCGCACAATTCCACCCTAAAGAAGATTTGGTTGTTTCTGCGTCGATGGACCAAACGGTCAGGGTTTGGGATATTTCTGGATTACGCAAAGGCTCCCCAAATCAAGGAGGCCCCAGTAACCCCGGGGGAAGTGGGCCCGGTACCTTCGAAACCTTTGATTCATTCTCCACCGTCAAATATGTTTTGGAGGGTCATGACCGTGGTGTCAATTATGCCATGTTTCATCCAACACTCCCTCTCATCATTTCGGCTGCGGATGACAGGGTGATCAAGATTTGGAGGATGAGCGAAACGAAGGCATGGGAGGTGGACTCATGCAGGGGTCACTTCAACAACGTCTCTAGTGCCCTTTTCCATCCGAAACATGAACTTATCGTCTCTTGCGGTGAGGACAAAACTGTTCGTGTATGGGATTTGGCAAAGCGAACGGCAATACAAACTTTTAGAAGAGAACACGATCGATTCTGGATCCTTGCCGCCCACCCAAATCTAAACCTTTTTGCAGCGGGACATGACAGCGGGTTGATCGTATTCAAGCTTGAGCGTGAACGGCCAGCTTTTGCTGTTCATCAAGACAGCTTATATTACGTGCGTGACAAATATGTCCGCTCCTACGACTTCAATACCGGTGCAGATATCGGTCTCCTCAGTGTTCGAAAATTCGGCAGCCCTTATGTTCCTCCTCGAACTCTCAGCTTCAATCCCGCTGAAAGAGCTGTCATCTTGACAATCAGTTCGGACAATGGGTTGTTTGAACTGACGAATCTTCCCCAGCAAGCTCAGGGAGAGGTCAAAGACTCGAGTGTTGATGGAAAGAAAGGAAATGGACAGAGTTCGATCTTTGTAGCAAGGAACAGATTTGCCGTGTTGAACAAAGCAACCCAGGTCAGTTGGACTTTTAAATTTTGTAGAAACTTCATCGATATAGATGCGGGCGTTACAGATCATTGAAGTTCGTGACCTCTCAAACGCAGTTGTAAAAACTATCAAGCCCCCTGTGCAAACCAATGAAATCTTCTATGGTGGAACTGCGAGTCTCATTTTGAGTTCGACGAGTACGGTTGTTCTCTATGATATCCAACAACAGAAGACTATCGCAGAGATCAATAGCCCTCCTGTGAAGTATGTTATTTGGAGTGGGGATGGGGCACTGGTAGCGTTGATGAGCAAACACAGTGAGCAATTGCCTTGCAATGATGGAGTTATTCTCATCTTTTCTTAGCTATCACGATCGCGAACAAAACTTTTTCCACTCACAGCCTCATACATGAGACAATCCGTATTAAATCTGGCGCTTGGGATGATGCGGGTGTATTCATCTATTCTACTCTCAATCACGTCAAGTACTGTTTATCTCAAGGGTGCGTCAATGCAACTACTAGACTGATTTCTCATGACATCTCATGATTTGTATATAGCGATCATGGCGTCATTTGCACACTTGATAATCCCGTTTATCTCACACGGGTTAAAGGCAAAACTGTTCACTGTCTCGATCGATCCGCTCGCCCCCGCACCATTACCTTCGATCCCACCGAATACCGCTTCAAACTTGCTCTCCTTCGAAACAACTATGAAGAAATGCTGTATATCATCCGAACATCGACCCTCCTCGGACAAAGTATCATTGCCTACTTGCAGCAAAAAGGCTTCCCTGAAGTGCGTTGATCGGCACAAACCCTGTGACGGCACCTGAGCTAAATATATTTTCAGATTGCGTTACACTTTGTTGAAGATACTAACACACGATTCGAGCTCGCTATTGAATGTGGGAACCTTGATGTTGCAATGGAAACGGCAAAATCGATTGACCGAGTCGAGTGTTGGGAACGATTAGCGCAACAGGCCTTAAAACAAGGAAACCATAAGGTATGACTCTTCTAACTCATATTTCATTTACTCAATTTGTCATCAGATTGTCGAGAAAGCCTACCAACAAACGAAGAATTTCGACAAGCTTTCCTTCTTGTACCTTGCAACAGGCAGCACGGATAAACTGTCGAAAATGCAGAAAATTGCTGAAGCCCGAGGTGATCCTATGTCCCGATTCCACAATGCTTTATATGCGGGTGATGTTTTTGGAAGGATCTCGGTGATGAGAGATGTTGGACTTTGTGAGCCCCAATCACGTACTCACATATCTAGTTCTGATGTATTAAAAAGACCCTCTGGCGTATTTGACTGCGAAAACGAATGGGTTGGAAGAAATTGCGGCAGAAATTTTGGAAGTCGCAGGCTTGACAGAGGCTGATATTGATGACGTACCCACCTTCCCATCATCCGACTTAAAACCTCCCCCCGTAGTCACGTCGACAACCAATATCAACTGGCCTTCGGTTTCTGCAGGAGAAAATTTCTTTGATCGTGTCCTCGCCGACGGAAACCTAGAAGGTGGCGTTGAACCAGCATATGTCAATGGTGATGCCCAAGCTGGAGCATCGTCTGCTTTGGATGCTTGGGCGCGAGAGGAAGAGGTCCATGACGACATTGATCCTGAAGAGGAGGGTTGGGAACTGGATGCTCATGGTGAAGAGTTCCAACCGGAGCACGGTGACGACGAGCCGGCTGCCGTCGAAGAAGAACTTGGCGCGGGTGCAACACCAGGTGTTAGTGAAACTGAACTTTGGGTGCGGAACTCTCCGTTGGCCGCGGACCATGTTGCTGCCGGTTCATTTGAAACCGCAACTCAGGTGGGTGCTGATAGATGTACACATTGTATATTTAATTAACGATGCTGTAGCTCCTCAATCGCCAACTCGGTATTGTCAACTTTGCATTGTTAAAACCCCTCTTTTTATCTGTCTACCGCTCGTCGCACACATACCTATCGCCTGTAGCATCATTGCCTCCTCTGCACTTGCACATACGCCGAAACCCCACAGAATCATCTCCAAGTCGTGTCCTTCCGGTTGCTGCTCGCTCGTTGCAATCTGTTCGAGTAGAACTTGCCGAGGGATATCGGTTCGTGTCAGGTAATAAGCTTACAGAAGCACAGGGCACATTTCGATCTGTCCTTATGGCCTTGTTGTTGGTCGTCCTTTCTTCTGATGAAGAAGCAAAACAGGTAAGCATGACCAAGCTTAATAACTGCTTTTCATATTGAAATTTATACTTGATCAGTGGCGGGAAACCGTAACGGCCGCTCGTGAATACTTGCTCGGCGTCTCTATTGAGCTTGAACGGCGACGCGTGGCGGAGGCAGAGCCCGATAACGTCCGTCGGAACCTGGAACTGGCTGCCTATTTTACACAGTGCGAGCTCCAGGCTCCTCATATGCAAATCGCCTTGCGCAGTGCAATTGGAGTGTTTGCAAAAGCCAACAATCAGGCACACGCAGCCAGATTTGCCAAGCGTCTCCTAGAACTAAAACCTGACCCTAAAATTGTTGCGCAGGTCAGTTGGATTCTTGAGTTTTCCTTCACATTCTATTTATTCTCGAATACAGGCTCGGCAACGGATCGCAGCTGGTGACCGTAATCCACGGAACGCCGTCGAGGTGTCTTATGACGAATTTACACCATTCGAGATCTGTGCCGTGACATACACACCTATTTATAAGGGCTCGCCCTCCATTCACTGCCCATACACTGACGCCTCATATCTACCCCAATTCAAAGGTAGTCTTGACCCCCTCACCCAACTCACCGAAATAGGTGCTGCGGCATCAGGACTGCCCGCCCCATGGTGAACCTGTTTTTTTTATTGATAGTTCATTTGTAACGGCTTCGGAAAATATATCCTGTCTCATCCAACATGAAGTGTCACTTAATTTCCCTGCTATGTAGTGAAATCACGTTCCAAATAAACTTTCTCGCGATGTGCTTTTGGTAGGAGTCTAATACGTTCCTGGCATGGACGCGTACATGTGCTGCAACACATAAGTACAATCACGTGAGCAAGACCTAAGTTCCAAGCTCAAGTTCTCAACAACCAAAATTATTTTTTCGGAAAGACTCTGATTTGGGGGGGAACTGGCCCTCCGGGTAACTACTCTTTGCAATATAGCTTATGGGTGTGCAGGGTCTCACCCCTTTTCTCCAGAAATTCTGGTGAGAATGGATTTTTCTCTCTGTTTTGTGAAAGTTACCTAGCCGCGTCATGTTCCAGCCCAGAAGTAATCAAGCAGCTCCCCAATCGATTTCGTAGCCTTTCGGGTAAGAGGCTTGCCATGTAAGGTGCAAAGCCACCCAAGCTCCTCCTATGATATTCATTAGTTATACCATTAGTGACAGCACCCTAATCACCCAACGGTTCCACTATGCACAGGCTCCACACCCTTATAGACACGTACTCGGATGGTATAGGCTGGTAAAAGAGCTCAATGACGCGGGGGTATCCGCAATCTGCGTATTTGATGGGAAGGAACGCAACGTTGCCAAAGCCCGAGAGGTGTGTGCCAGCCTAATACCTCATCTTAAATTCAAGTTGAATGGAACAGACAGAACGTAGACGAGAGGTTCAGCGGGTTACGATGGCACGAGGGTCACTTGAAAACGACCGTTCGAAACGCTTCCGGCGACTATCACGCGTGCTCAACCGGTTCCGTGAACTCGACACCTCAACTCGTGAGAAAGCCACTGAATTTCTACGTCAGCTCAGCTCGCAAAGTGATGCTGCTTTGAACGCTACCACGCCGTCTTGGCTTACATTACCGTCTGGGTCACTATCAGCAGATGAAACCAGTGGGGATGATCCGTATTCGTACGACCCCGAGGACCTCGTTTTGGACGAACGCACCAATTCATACTTAGGCTATTCGTGGCAGGACGAACAAGATGCCTTATTACTCCTTGCCGAAGACGCAGCAAAAAACCTATTTAACCCTGAGGAGATGCTGCCATGTGCACCATCGTCTGCCATTCAGCCTAATACCTCAATCGACGCCGTGGCGCGATATGAGAATACGCCCACCCCTCTCACACATCCACCCTTTCCTAAAGATATTAAAACCAGGTCACTTAATGCAATCACATATTTGTCGAGGAACAGTCCCGATTTCTTTCCGTCTGATGATCCTTCTCAACAAGAACAAGCGAATAATGACGTACCAAACATATTAGCTTCGCTGTACCTCGATTACAGGCGCAGCAAATCGAACCTTTCAGCTTTGCCCAATGTCACAGCCATAGTAGCTTCACCTGGTACAGAGGAAGACGCGCAAACCGATGTGGTCATGACCAAGGCTCAGCTGGAGCTCACAGTCGAAGAGGGGCATTTTTGGGAAGGCTTTTTCAGGAATGCCCAAACCCCTGAAGCCACTGAGTCGACCCTTGCCACACTTTCCCGCAAGAGCAGTATGATGTACGAGTCTTACCAAAGGCGGACAAATACCCCCACCGCACGTAATTACGAGGAATGTCGAGAGATTATCCAGGCAATGGGTATACCTTGTATCAATTCGGCTGGAGTGGAGGCCGAAGCCCTCGCATCATCTTTGGTCATAAACGGATTTGCAGACTACGTTGCAAGTGAAGACACGGTACGAACTTATATATACCTCAGTTCTACACTCTAATACGTGTCCCAACACAGGATGTCTTGGTTTACGAAGCGCCTCTAATTCGCAATCTAACGAATCGTCAAGAACCACTTGTCGTACTTTCTGGAGCTGACATCCGAGATGCCCTTCAACTTTCACGAGCTTCTTTTGTAGACTTTGCTCTTCTCCTTGGTACCGATTTCTCTCAACGTATCAAGAACATTGGGCCCGCTCGCGCTCTGAGGTTTATCAAAGAACATGGCTCCATCGAACGCGTCATTGAAGCGGAAACGAAGTATCCACTCCAAATGCCTGTGGAGACTTACATGGCCCAAGTGTCAATTGCGAGGGTAATGTTTGGAACGCTTCCTGCGATACCCGAGAAGCATGTATTGGAAGGAAATGATAGTGTCAGAGAAGACGCCATGGAGATCCTCCAGCGGTATGGGCTAGGGAGAGAAGTGATGACTTCTAATAGCTGGAATTACAGTGCCGCGTTAGATGGCAACTATTTTGAAGATAATCCACATACGTTCTAAAAGGATTAACTTAAGCTAGCCATAGCGCATCTAAGCTTTATTTGGTATGAGATAAGATCGTGGAGTAGATCTTCAAAACGTGAGAGCCAAATGGGAGCCGAACTCGCACCTGTTGATCGAGCTTCTTGTAATACATTACGTTTCCCAGTCTACATTGCCCTTATTCCTTCTTTCTCATTTCTTCCTTCCAAGCATCGTCCTCAACTTGCTCCTAGATCCTATATACAAGAACAAAAAAATACTTTTATCTAGGCACAAGACCAATCTGAAACCCATCGGAACCCATATACTGTGTATAAAAACACCCATTAGCTTCTTTTTCTTCAAAACATAGGTTGACCCGGTCGTCTACAAACCTTCGGACTGTGCTTAAGTGGTAGAGGTGCCCTTTACTGGAAGGTGCTTCAAATAAGAACCTTGAACTACGTATGTAAGTCCAAACAACGCCATATTATACCGGGTCCGAGGTTGCTTATAGAAGGTTGTTCAGTTTAACCTTAGGCTTCAGGCTTCAGGCTTCAGGCTTCGGGCCCCTTCGGAACAAAAATATTAGTCCATAAAACTAGAAAAGCTTCAATATTACAAATATAGCCGCGTACGACACCATTCAGGACGTTCTTAACGCGCCTCGCGATACCCTCGCCTTTTAGGCATACTGCGCATTTTTTCATCTAGAATGCCACTGCACCATGATGGGCCATCTTCCCCGAACAAACATAATAACTCCGTGGATCAAGAAATATCTCCAACGTCAACATACACATTCCCTCCTGACACTGAGAATCAACTATACCTCAGCCTATCTCACCTTCCTCTACACGACACAGAATTACAAGAACGCCCAAGTGGTATAAACTCCTCTGGAACCGTGTTCCCGAATTATCCAGAATCATCGCAAAGAACGTTAATACATGACGACTCGTATAGTGTAGGATATAAACCGGGTACGGAGAGCCGGTATGCAGACACGGCCAGAGCGCACGAAGGGACTTCTGGAGTGTACGAGAATTTTATGGGTACCAATTTAGGTCAGGCCGTCCCCACCACACGAATACCACTCGCGACTCGACAGCGACAAGTTACAAAGAAATCAGGTGTGTACGCCTTCCCTGTCGAATCGCCGGATATGTCGCCGCGTCCTCTACCCAGCGCCACCAAATACGTATTTCCTGAAGAGACACAATATTCTGATACCGACAACGGTTCACATGCGGACTCCCCACCATTTTCGTCATCTCTAGATTCCCAGAGATCACATCTTCCTATTCCGTCCCAGACCCACCGTCGTTCCCCAAAAGAGTTTGATACGCCTTTTGCCTTATCCGCCGGTGACAAGCCGCAGTACGTCTCATATACCCACCCCACTGCGCATACAGTGCATCCACCAAACACGGCTTCAAATCTCCCACCCACATCGTCCATTCCCATGCGTAATAGCCCAGGGGTGTGGTCGAGTGCCCCCCTGGGTAGCGCTGTCAAAGCGCATTCCCTACCTCAACACCCCTCGAGAAGGGTATCTAAAAGGTCATCAATACATATGACCTCAGGTATGGATTCCCCCAGTCTAACCACACATTCTGTATCACATGTGGGCAATCCAATACCTAACATACCACCATCATCATCTTCTGCTACTAGCTCTTCAGATCTTCCCACCAAAAAGAAAAAATCCAAGATGCATGAGTGTGAAATTTGTGGGAAGCAGTTTCCTCGGTACTGGTTTAAATATCACTATTGTATTGCTAATAAACTCATGCTGTATAGTCCAAGTGGTTTACGGACCCACATGAACACTCACAACAATGTTAAGCGTGTGTCTACCTCATTTTTGTGATAGGGTATTGTTGGTTGACACACTAGGCTAAATTGCCACAGCTTATCCTTGTGTGTTTCCCGGGTGCTCAAGGGCATTTGCCGTACGCTCCAATGCAACGCGACATCTACGCACCCACGGTGCTATTCCAGTAACCCCACACCCAACATCAACTCCATATGTAGTTCACTTTAACACCCCCACTGTGGTACCACCATCATCGTCATCACCATCAACTGTCAATCATGAAATGGCTAGCGTGCCGTATCATGTTCGATGGATGCCACCCAGTTTAACGTCACGTACCAATGCTGGGGCGCTGACATCAATATCTGATGTAGAATATGACTCTGATGACACCCTGGAGGTGAGTGAAAGTATAGATTGGAGGTCAGCGCTATCTATTCCACTACCTCCTATAATTCCTTTCTCATGCACTAGTGATACCAATGCTCTCGAAGAACGTAACTCATACCTTGATGCCAAACCATACCCATATCACCCTTTACAAGTATGTTTGTCCCAATAAATTGGGTTCACTGTTTATAAGCTTACCCTTACCACGAAAACAGTTCACTATTCTTCCAGGACCAGCTGTCCATCGTCCAACCTCCGCTAGTCATGGTTCTGTGTAATGACTTTTGTTGGATCCATTTTACCTCGTCAATGTGCCTTTCAGTAAATAAATGATATCTAGGCCCTCTGGATACGGTTGGAATTAGTCCTTGATATACATGTACCTACGATTTTAGTTATAAACGAAGGAGATAATCTCAATAATCATTGCGTGAATGGACCACGTCTTCCTCACTCCTTTGATAGTATAAGACCCTGTTTACGAGGCCGATAGGGATATCGTAGAGCACCGGGGATGAGGGATCAGCGTTGATATACGGATTGGTTTCGTCACTAGTAGGAAACTGTGTTCGTGCATCTGAAGATGTTGCTTTAGCGATTATTTGCAGGTAGGTTGAATTAAATACACACCAGTTATTGCCCTCATATCAGAGAAAGAAGGCGTAGCGGCGATGGCCATCGCAGAATAGACAATGTAGGTGGTAATGAGTAACATGATCGACCAGGCCGGTATTAACAACGCCCATTCCCTTGAAGAATATAGGAAAAGTCGGAGAAGTCGCAGGAAAGAATACATACCGGCTAGGGTACCACTCTATGCCGGCCCAGAGTATATACTCATCTGGAACCAGAGCCCACAAGAGATAGAGGCAAAATGCCAGTGACGTGGATGTCCACGCTACGAAGCCATAGAATTCAGGAGCACGGCTCCGACCGGGGGAGTCTGGAGTGTATTGGTCGTTAGTGTTTGTGTTCTCCATAAATCATGGTCTTTGCGGGTTGGGGAGCAAAGCCGAACAGGATACTGTGGACAGTGGTAGACGACGACGCTCAGATGAGCAGCCTTGGCCTGACACGCTTTCTCCACGGCATCTGATCTGATTGCCGGTCGGTTAACAAAATGGACCCTAAATCCGAGTCTGGCCTCCCCAGAGTTAAGCTCATGCCTAACAGACTCAAAGACAGCCATTTTCAGAAACCACATACCACCCCACTATCTCATCCGATATGGCTGCGGTAACCACACTCAGGGCGCAGAAGAAAATCCTTCGCAAAGCTATCACCACAGTGCTCAAACCTCTCCCTGTGTCAGCAATCGAAGAACAGTGTAAGGATTGAATCAGAAAACCATGCGATACTCATTCTAGAATTGTTGGCTTTTTCAGCACAAGCTGTCGCTGCCCGAGTACTAGCGCTCCCGTCTTTTGACAAGTGTCGATCTGTGAGCTGTTATCTAAGCATGCCCACTGGAGAAATCGACACAACATCACTTGTTTCGGAGATCTTGCGACGTGGTAAGCATTTTTGTTGTCAAATACCGCTGTGACTTTTATAACCGGGTCTATCCAGATAAATCTTTTTTCGTCCCAAAGATCGAGACCACGGAAGGACACATGCAATTCTTAAAACTCTATGGAAAAGAGGATCTCGATACACTTCCCAGCGGGACCTGGGGAATCAAAGAGCCAGGGCCACAATGGAATGGATCTCCGAGGGTTAATGGTATGTGCTGTGTATATCGCAAAGAACATCGGAGAAATATTTCCGTGCTTTAAGTACTTGACAGGGATTGTGAGGAGTTAGACATGATCTTATTGCCTGGTGGGTGGATTTAAACCGAGGCAGAATCGACACGACCTAAGCCCAGACTCAACTGTGACAGGCGTTGCATTTGATTACTCGTTATCCCGCTTGGGCCACGGAAAGGGTTATTACGACCGGTTCATTGCGTCATATGTGGCTAGTGGTCGACCCAGACCACTCTTAGGTATGTACCAAGTTACAGCATCTATATGAGAGCTGAATAGCTACCCTAGTCGCGCTGGCGCTCCGTGAGCAGGTTCTTGAGGGCCAGGGTGTTCCTATTGGCGATACAGATTGGAAAATGGATTTCATCGTAACCCCTGATGCTGTTTTAAGTAATGCGGAAAGTAACCAGTAACCTTCTATGCTTAATGATACAATAGTCCTATTGTAAATCTACAGGATGTCCAATGGGAGGCGCGCCGTTTCATGAAAGGAAACGGACTTCCAACTGGAGCTACCATGTTCATCGAAGCTCGATTATTGGTTCATCATCATCAGAGCTGGAACAGTTGTCATCGTTCCCCGCCCATCCGAAGGAGACCAGAGGTTGTTCGTATGGCGATACAACACAGCTCGGGGCTGGTGGCATACTTGACTTCGTGTGTTCCATGACAAATTCATGAACGACACGATTGATCCTGGAACATGGGGGGTCACATGGGCAACATAATCAAGGTAGACAGAAGACATACTCCTTTGGATGTGTGACGTTTCCAAAGTGAGGTGCGTTTTCAATCTTGATGAGCCTGACTGGCACGGCAGCACTTCTGATCAACTGTTCGAGTTCTTCCGCGTACTCCAACGGGTAAGCAATGTCTCCTGTGCAATGTAACAGTTGTATGGGGCACGTGATGTTGCTGAGAGTGGCTGTAGAGTGAGGCTTTCGATCGGTGAAGAATTTGACAGAAGCTGTGTGAAATTCTTCAAATCTACCAGGTCCGAAATTTACCATTGCTTGTGGGAAGGAGAGGGCTTTTAGCCTGAAGTATTTTGTTAGCCACTGATCACATTGGTGATGTAATCACGTACGCATTAATCAGACTTGATTCCTCGCCGCTAAATCCGAGCTGCAAGGCGCCGTGCACCGCATCAAGGAGTGCTAGTTCGTCAATCTCCGCTGGATCCCTGAAGCCCTCCACCCAACAGTCATATATTTCTTGCCGACCTTCCTCTACCTCGCGAGGCTGTGACGGGTTATTTAGTTCGCAGTTCCCACTGATGAGAAAACCCTCACCTCTTGCAATGGAAGTGGGGAAATGAGAGTAAGCGATAGAACTCGGGTGGGGTATGCTATAGCGAGCTGGAGGGCAGTACATGCTCCCATCGATACGCCGAGTAGATGGCAGGGAGGTAGACCGAGTGCTTCCTGAGATAATGAAAGTTAACCTTCATACCACGGGCAGAGAAGGTGTTACCGTTTACGAACCATGAAGTTAAAAACATCCTCGGCTGCATCAGCGCGTCTCCATGTACTAGCTACCGGCCCTGTCGTTTCCCCATGACACCTAGCATCGATAGCTACAAGGTTGAACCTCCGGAGGTGGTGGTCCGCAAATTGGGCTGGGAAAACCAGTGTGTCAAATATTTAGGTTCTTGAAAGGTTAGACATACGATGGAAAATTGTCTGCGCAATGTAAACTGGGTGGATGAAGATCAAGGTGGGAAGATTTTCATCGATCTTGTTTGCGGAGGCATTGGAAGGGGTGGAGATTGTATAATGGATTGAGGCTGGGCCACTGGTGCTAGTGATCGCGATATGGGGCATTTCAATAGTTGAGAAACCGTAGTAACGTGTAGTAGATTAGAGCGGCAAGTTGAAAGCTCTTTCTATTTCAACTTGACGGGTCGTTGGGTTGGCATTCGGGTAGGTATGTAAACGCCACTCAATAGTTCGACAGTCGAGACTTGGAACTTTCTGTCAAAAAAACTTTTGGATAAGATATACAGACAGGCTAACAGGTGATCATATCTCGCCTGTTTTGGGGGTGTGGAGGTGGTCGCCACGACACTTGAAATTTCTAAGACATAGGGGCTGCGCCAATATGTAGTCGCGGACCTCGAACTCTATCACCATATTCGGATCGGGGTCGTCCGGGGCGGGAATTTGATTTTTGACCGGCGTGGTAACATAAAGTTGATTCTCAATTCTCTGATGTCAGGGTTTTGCCGCGGAAATACATCGAACACTCGAACGCAAGCCGTGTGGGAAGGCGATGGTAAAAAGCGTTGTGATATCTTGCATCTCTGGTATGAAATCCTGTGAACGTTCACAGCTAATATAGGCCACGGTTATCAATTGAACATGTTCGTCATTTTCCACTAATATCCGCCCAATGAAAACAAGGGATCCACCCTGCCCCGGGACGCATGAAACGTTCAGTACAAATGATGGACAGGCGCGATGAACCCTTGATATCAGTTTAAGATGTGTTGGAGGCACCGCTCAACATAGGAGGCGGCAGTTGGGCGGCAGATTGGATAAGGGAGATGGACCTGCTCAGCAGGGACTGTGTTTCCTACGGGACTTGCCCATCGCGAGACTGTCGGAGTCAAGTACTAATCTGAGACGCAAAAGGAGTAGCATACCACACTGTATGGCATCTTAGGAGCAGGACCTTTGCCTTGATATATCGGAGATGATAACACCTTGATGATCCTATGCCAGGGGTATAATTAAAAAATGAAATTTCGGAAGTCAGGTATTAAAACGTACCCTGAACTTTTAGTCTCTGGGACAAATATAATACGATATGTTCTTCCTGAGGGGAGGTACGTTGTTCCTATTCGCCACAGGTCAATACGTCCCGCTAATCACGGGAACAGATCATATGCCTAGTTGAGGAACCATAACGCCCCTGGCGCCGGTGTCAAATGTTCCAGGAGATCCATCCGCGTTTAGGATTTTTGTCGCAAGTTGCGATGTGGAGACGATCTTTGCAATTCCTTATGAATTAACGCACTGGAGATATAGTTTTCTCTATGTACCGTAAGGTTTCGTGAAGCCGAGGCCTGCACTAGAACCTGTTTAAACTTCTCCAAAATAGCATGTTTACTTGTGATTGTCAAGTTCTGGCCTCCTTGAAGCAGAAATGAAATAGAGCTGAGAATAAGAAGGGACACCTGATGGATAAATTTAGGAGTTGACAGTTTCCTTTCAAAATTAGCGCACTTTCGGGTGTGTGGCTAAAAGTGAAGGAAGGTTGTGCATGAATAGCACCAGGTCAGGCAGTGTTCGGATATTCAGATGATGAACAAGATCCAGATAATGGGATGGTAAATTCTTGGATGCTACTCGAATTGCTTTAGCGTTTTCCAAATTTATACCATCACAGGGGACTAACTTTGAAGTGAATCGTTCAAACTCGCAGGGCTGGTCATGTTCTGTGTATCTATATGAGACACATTAGCTGTGACGTACAATATTCCTGGTTCCAGGAGTGAAGATGTTCACCAACAAATATGACACCCTCGCCAGCTTCGACAAATGATGTCACGATGTTCGCCGCGACTACCTCTTTCGGTGTTCCGGGTGGGCCAGATATCTCCAAAATATGACCTCGTTGTATGCCACCGGAGAGTAATTTATCTATTGTAGAAGAGCGCGTCGTAAATTTCTCAGCAATTTTAGCCATGGATGCTGCAGACTGAGTCAGAGGCAGTGTCGCGAAAGGCGTGGGGGGCTTTTGGGACGGTGCGAAAACCGACTCAGCTTCTGAAATAGAGATTTTTAGGTCTTCGAACAAGTGACCGTTAGGATCGGTAACACAGCTCTATACGTGAAGAGGGGGGACCTTGAGCTAAATATTCCGCCGACTCAATGGATTGCAAGTCTTGAACAGTTTCATACCCAGCTCGTGTGAGGGCCGACAACGTCGAACGAGGGATGTTTAGCGAGGACAATGGTCGAGAGGACATTATGAGAGCCGATTATTTCACGTCCCAGCACCAGCAGTAGACTGTAAAAGCGCTGCAATACGCTGGAGTCAAAATGATCAACCGCAGGTTCAGTTGAACGATAAGGTGTCACATGGGCTACGCGTATGTGGCGTGAGAACCATTTCCAAACGTGCCAGTTTGCGCGGCATGAAATAGTCTTATCTCCCTCTTGCTCTTCGACCACCACGGACCACGGACCTTGGACTATCCCATTTCTTGCTTTTCTTGTTCCTACATTATCTCTTAACCCTCTTGTTTCTCTCTCTCAGCGCACCCCAACCAACCGATTCTCACAATGACGACCACATCGCCTCACGCCGGCCCCACTCCCCTGTTTAGATTCGGCCAGGGTCAAACGAATTCTGTCAGAGTCGAAAATATTTCGAAACATAGTAATTAATTCATATTTTGATTCCCAACAAAGTTCGTGACACGGTAAACAGCCAGTATTGGGGAGGTTGTTGCCTTATTCAATACACTTATCGGTGAGGTTGCGGACGGTGCCCACTAAGCTAACTCGTTTTTAATAAGTATTTTGGAAATAGGTGACGTCAAGAGCTCTCAAGATCGCAAAGATAATACTGGTGACTTCCTTGAAATTACGTTTTTCAATCAGGATGCAGCCATGTTTGACCTTAATCACACCACGCTTCGCTGGAAGCTGACATCCTGAGTAAATAGGAAATCACTGTGTATGAACGGATATATGGTCCACGGAATGTCTCTGTATGTCAATCGTCCTTTACAGTCACATATATGCGCATATATGGACGAAGATGTGATCCGTGGATAATTTTTCACATTGTACTTACACTTTCTTTAGCGTTGTAAATGCCGTCCAGTTCTCACTACCTAAACCCCGACCGAAGCACCAACAAGACGATCGCAGGAATTTGTATGTACTTGGCTTGCCATTTGCCCTCACAAAGTATGTATGTGTATTACTTATTTTATCCGTCTCTCATAATATACGTTATCTAGGACCGAGTTTATGACTATTTTCTCTCGATTTGGGACCGTCTCACACTGCGTCATTTTAGCGACCGTTGATAATTCTTCGCGCCGCCGTGGATTCGTTGTCATGTCTTCTCATGATGAAGCGAAGTTGGCCATGTCTTCCCTGACGCGCTCACAAGTCAAGTATGATATAATCACTAGCGTTATCTACACGTCTCAACGCGTAGCATAGAGGTCATACTTTAGATATCAGCTGGGCAGTCGTTCAACGTTCTCAAGGGAAGTTCAGTCTACTGTTTTTGACTTTATTAATTTACCTATTATACACAGGCTTTCTTGATGGAGGGGACCGTACTCTTGCCGTGGATTCACGAGTGTCACAAGGTTACTGTCCCCCAGATATCTTACTAGAAACGCCTATTCCTCCTTCAGCTAATTCTTCATCGTCCTCGATAACCTCACACGAAAATGACCCTGCTTCCCTATCACCCAGTCCGGTGGCAACCCCAACACTGCTCGTCACGAATCTTTCCTCGCTGCTATTTTCTCAACTCCAAGATATGCACCCTCTGTTCTACCCTTTTGGTCGCATCAAGAAGCTCGAGATTGTTGATACCTCTCCGGGGAGCACATCTGCTGTCGTTGAATACGCTTCAGCAGAGATCGCACAGGAAGCCAAGGAAACCCTTCATGGACAGTGCTATGCTGGACACCAGATTTCTGCTCGTTATGTTCGGACAAAGTCTTCGATTTTGGATCTCGATGCTGCTTTCTACCATACCAACGCTCCTCGCACTTTCGTTCCTTTTGCTCGTCAGCCTCCATTTTTGCTAGGACCCACAGGCTCAGGCTCGTATCGTGACTCTATGCATCTCCAGTGTTTCAGCAACGGCTCAAGGTATACACCGAATGGCCCTCAGCATGCTCATCTTTACGCGACACACCCCGCTTTCTCCTTCGACTACCGTCAACGAAACCTCTCTAGGTCTAAGCCTGCTATATCTCGGTGAGGCCATCTAGATTATTGCCCGTGGCCTTGTTTAAGGTTTGATTGTATAGGTGGAGTACCGACTCTACTCAGCACCTCACTATTAGATGAAATCACTGTTCAACAGAATCACAACATCATGTCTATCAAAAACGTTGCTTTTAATCGTTCTTGGGATTTGAACATCAAGGGCCCTTGTTATATTTTTCTTGTACTGTCATCGGAAGAGTCTCCAACTGTCGACAATGCTATCGTAGGATACCACAGGACAAGTTATAATTTCACATAATAAAGTTGTTACGAATTACGATACGGGGATCCTGAGCCGGTGTGAGTAGCCGGATCAATGAAGCACGTGGAAGCAAACAAGGCTACACACAAGCGCAGCGGTGCCAAAGTTGATGGATCAGAAAACAGAAACTTAGTATAAAACGCGTCCATAAGGCCTTCATTCCGTCCGTCCATCTCAACAACCCCCACGTTCGCTGCACACCCCGGTCGTTCACCCATGCTTCCAACACCCCTGGTGGTTATATTTCCTGTTCTCCTGACCTTCTTCGCAGGCAGTGCACAAGCTACCTCCTGGTGCGTTCGACTTCCAAGTTATTTTCCGCAAGTCACTGATGTCGTCGTGGTAACCCATAGCAACATCACGAATCCATGCCCAGCGTCTGCTCCCTGTTGTAGTATGTCTTAGCTCAGGGTGGAGGCGTGTACCTGTGTATTGACCTTGTTCGGATAGGTGAATTCGGCTTTTGTGGCACTGACCATGTACGTTCGATCGTGCTCGAATTAGAATGATGCCCCACCCAGACCCTGACATGTATACTTTTAGTTCTGTTTAGGAGGGTGTAACCCTCTTGCTTCTAAGAGCCTTGATTCGTGCAGAAACAACCCGGTTTGCAAAGATGCAAATGTGAGTCTCATGGCAACGTCTGTTATCCTCGCGCTCAAGTGACACCCTCCGTAGCATACTTTTGCAGACAATTCTAGAATTCTTTCCAATTCCACTTTCTTCGACGGAAATGTGACAGAATATGGTATGCGCATCGGTGGTAATATGCTAGAGCGGCTGCTTATATTTACTATAAGACTGGGTCGTCGACAAGGGAACTATCATGAACACCAACTCCTCTGGTGGCGAGCTCGCTATGTTGCTCACAGAAACCAATGGTGGCACCCGTCTCTCTTCCACACGTTATCTCCATTATGGAACTGTCACAGCAAAGCGTTCGTGTTGTGATGTTTGTCGTACGATTGGTATACTGACAAAACACTCATTTAGTGAAGACCGGCCGCTGGGGAGGCGTTGTCACTGCCTTTATTACCATGAGTGACATTAAAGACGAGATTGATTGGGAATTCCCTGGAGCTGCAACCACTGAGGGTCAGACTAACTACTTTTGGCAAGGCTATATCCGTATGTTTGCCTTGGACTCCCACATTTCACCTCTAATAACATGCCACAGCAACTGTCGGAACCAATGGTGATATCGAAAAAGGTCTTTCAGACACATTCGGTAACTATCACGATTATACTGTGGGTTCGGATCTGCTTGTATCATGGCTTAACGTTACTCATAGGGTGCATTTTAGATTGACTGGCAGCCCAAGGCATTGACCTTCTCCATCGATGGGAAGGTCGTCCGCACGATAAAGCAATCTGATGCCATTGACCCCTCCGGAGTTAGCAGATACCCCAACACCCCCTCTCGCATCCAACTTTCGTAAGAATATCCAGAGTTTGTTTTCAACAAATTGGCGGCTTAACTTTTCCTAGTCTCTGGCCCGCTGGTATCCCGGCCAGCCCTCCAGGTACTGTTGAATGGGCTGGAGGTTCGTACCTCAACTTTGTGATATATTTCGTATACTAATAGTGAATTACAGGAATGATCAATTGGAAAGATCCTGACTACCTCTCCGCCGGTCACTTCTACGCCCTTGTAAAATCCGTTTCTATTAAATGCGGCGATCCTGAAGCCCCTGGCGCGAACATCACGTCGTACAAATATGGCAAGAATACGACTGCTGAGACACCCAGTGTCGCATTTAGTAACCAAACTGTTCTCCTGAATGGTGCTGGACCCATTTTCGGAAGTGGGATGCAGTTCCGTGGTGCCGTTGCGATTGTTGCCGGACTACTCTTGGCTTCCCACATTCTGTAAGGTAGTGTTGTACGCTCCTTAGTGCTATGATATGATGACACGTCGCTGCATACCCTAATTTTGTCACTTCAATTAGTACTGGTACAATTGATTATACACGAAGAAATACAAGCAATTAAATACGATAAATTATAGTAAATGCCGAATAATGAGGTGCATAAATGCGGTATGCTATTCCAAGTGTTGTAAAGTAGCAACTCGTATTGCTATGTCATAGACTGGAAACTCTCCACCATCACACCCTCGTCTTCTAAGCTTCTATCTGACTCCTCGAACTCCTCCATTAGGTCTTTTGTCTCCTGCATAATTGCCTGTAATGCCTGTCTGTGTGTCCAAGTCGTCGTAAATACCTCATCTGCGTCCATCTCGTGGTTGTTTGGCATGGGTAATAGTGTTTCGTACCCCATACATGTCTGCACCGTCCGAATTCGCTTGTAAGTAGCACGGACAAGCGTCAACGACTTGATCTTGGTTGTTGTTGTCGGATTATCCGTGCCCCTACCCCGGCCTAGCGAGAGCCCCCGGCCGAACATCGAGGTTGCTGAGATGGGGCCGAGGTGCACAATCCGTGGACCGTGCGTATTCTGCGGTGAGGCTGCATTGTTGTATCCGGCTTGGCGACCGTCGATAGAGAGAAGCGAGGCGTCGTGGGGGAATGATTGCGAGGGACCCAACCGTGGCGACGAATTAGGAGAGGGGAGCCCCGATGCACGGCGTCGGGGCTTGGAGAAGGCGGAGGAGACCGGACGACTTCGAGGAGTCACGGGACTATGAGGATTATGATGATGCTGGAGCTCGTTGTCAAGCTCTACAAGCTTTTCAACAGTGAATAGCCGCAGTTGGAGGAAGAGGGGGTTTCGATGTACACACAACAGTTCAAGGAGCGACCAGAGAGCATAATCAACAATCCGGGGGCTAGAAAAGGCTTGGCCTCCTAGTGAAGGATTAGGAACGTTTGTAGATATGGTTAGTGACGATGGAAATTGATGATCGAATTGTCCACTGGCCCTAGGGGATCCCGTAGGCGTGGAAATAGGGGATATGTCTTGTGCTCGGCTAGCGAAATTTGCACTACCTTCAGTTAGGATAGTTTTCAAAAATGCAGCAATTCGGGCCCAAATACCCGGAATGCGAGATGATAAGTCGGCCTGTGCCCGTATCACAATAGTCTTGATAATTTGTAATGCAACGATGAAGGCTGGGAGCTCGGCTTGTTTGGATGTTGATGAACGGCCCTTGTCATAGCCTTTTGATCGCTCGGACGTCTTGCCAATAATTTTTTGACAAACAGACATGGAATGTGATAGTAGGCGAACCCAAGTACTAGCAAGAGCATCACGGTGCCATGGTTCACTTCGGGCGTTAGCTGATATGAGGTCGGATTCCGTTTTGAGTGACATGGTCAGGGGGAGGATGATACCGACGAGGAATCTATAAGAGGTACGTTTTTCCAGCTCTGGAATAATATCGACTCCTCGAAGGAGAACAGCCTGGGCAAGAAGAGCCACAAAACTGGTTCGAGAGGGTACTGATAGAATTAGGTTCTCGGATGCTGCAACTTCATATGCTCCGAGCCCCAATACGCATATTTGTGTGACCACAACCCGGGAAAAGGGAAGATTATTAGCATACAGGGGGTTCGCCGCGAGCGTAGTGACTGCTTCGAACACCTCGGTAAAATCTATTGCGTAGGTGTATGCACTAATCAAGGGAGCTAGTTCTTGAAGAGTTGCAACAGCTATTTTGACCGACTGCGGACCTTCACGTATAAGAGAATTGCGTATAAAATCGGTAAAAAAGGCAGAGATCATGTTGTTGATGTCAGCGGGAGCATCTTTGAGCATTATGGTGATGAGGCCCATCACCCTTAGGACTGCAGGATGAGGAAGCTCCCCACCCACTCGAGTGAAGGCAACAATCAAAGAAAGATAGTCAAGTCGCATAGCCATGATGTCACTGGGCGAACGCGATTTCTCGAGAAGTTGATTCTCTAATAGCACGTCTGGAGATCCCGGTGAGAGGCCCTCATTCGAGGAATGTATCGGTACGGAATCTCCACTCTTGGGCTTGGAAGACGCTCGCATCAAGATTACACCTAAAGCGTCAATTCCCTCCTGCAAAACTGTTCGTGCGGAGGCCGAGGCTTGATATAAGTAGGGCGCAAGAAGTCGTAGAAGTCGTAAGAATTGTTCAGCCCGGACAATCGAAGGATCATGGGCAATAACGGTTAGGAATAGCCTAACAAGATCGTCGATCGCAAGCCGATTCGATTCATATTCATCTGGCAGGTCAATTGTGATACGGCCCTTGGTTTGTGGCTCCCCTCGTCGAAGTAATGATAGAAAGGCCTGTGGTTTTTCCTCTACAGTACTGACGATAAGGGCTTCTCGCTCTTCGACCTTGTTTGAGTCGTGAATTCCTGCTGCGTCTGGCGATGTGGGAAGGACACCTCTGCGTAGAGCAAAAAATAAGTTGTATATACCCTTTCCTAGCCAGTCTGCTTCAGCGTTTGGTAATATGGCAATGTGAGCCATGATGTCGAGGGTTTGAAAAACGAATGCCTCGTGGTGGAGAGCATAGAAGCGGTTGACAGCATATTCGATAGCGAGTTTAATTCCCACGTGATATTCTGCCTCTGTATAGATCTTGATGACTGCTGGCATGAAGAGAGCATATCCCCCTCCCGACGTGAACAGCCGACGAAATCGAGTGCTAGCGACCATAAGGGCTATCAGAAGGATTACACATGAGATGGCACCAAACAAAAAACAAAACAATAACATACCAATCATGATCTGACTGACAATTCCTATGTCATCACCATGTGCCAACAGTATTCGATTAAGACCATCGACGAGAATTGCGAGTTCGTTACGATCGTTCAAGTGGCGGGACATGGAGCGAAATACTTGAGCCACAAGGAGAATATGACTTCGGGATAACATAAGTGAAAGGCCCTCCAGTTTATTATTATCGGTTTGAGTAGCCCGTTTGGGGATAAAATCCGAAAGGTCTAGTACAGCATCATCCACTTCACTTTTCAAAGATGGGAGTACAAGTCTTGACATGCTCTTTCGTATGAGGGCAACATCTTGTCGGTTTCGTTTCAACATAGACAAGAACAACAGATTTTGAGCGACGCGGATCAATGTTATGGACACTAGATGTAATGGAAGGCCGTCGAAAGGATTGAACGCGTATTCATAACCCCTAGGAAACATTGTACCAATTGGCGCTGAAGGCGGGAACCAAAGAGATCCGGAAGGTATCAGGAAGATGTCAACCTTAGCACGACGAATTTCGCGTATGGACATGCCGCTGACTTGAGTCACAAGTTTAGAAAGGAGGGTTGTGGTAACGGCGAAGTCTTGGAGGACGTCAGCATCGTCGTCAAGTCGGGAGGCGAACTTCAAAAAACCGGCCAGGTTGTTGAATAAGTAGTGCGCCATTGGAGAGGGAAGAGTGCGTCGTATATGAAGGAACGCGTTGATCGTTGAGACGGCTGAGCGGATGTCCTTCTCTTCACCTGCAAAAAGGTCTAAGATTGGACGTGTAAGGAGACCTGGATCATTTCGCATTAAATCCACAATAAGCTCCCCAGCTCCTGATGCGATGACAACTTCTTCATCGAACACCAAAGATGCCAAACGCGGGAAGATGAGTGCTAGTGACGGAACAAACACCATTCGACGTTTGACACCAGGGAGAGGACCACCAGTGCTCGAATTCCGCCGAAGGAGCCCTATATCCTCAGGTTTTAGACCTGAAGATGAGGTTACCGCATTCGCGTTCGGCGACGGTGGTAGGTCAGGAGTAGTATTCTCTAGGCGATCAAGTTGATAAGTGGGAAGAAGAGACATAGGTGTCTTCAGCCATTCTTGATGTTGATCTACAGGCGTATCATCTTGGTCCCAGCCGATTTCGGCAAGGCGCCTCCTGAGTTCTAAAGGGAGGCTGTCTTGGAGTTCTGCAGGATCATCTTCATTGATATAAAGACTAGAGCCTATGTCAGTAGCCACAAATGGGAGTGGCCCACGAGCAAGTTTGAATGGGCGGTGGGCTCGGTCGGCAACAAAATGCTGAGATAGAATCTGAAAACGCCAATTGGATAGAATGCTTATTTTTCGGATGGCTTGTAGTCTGGCCTCATTATCTGAGCTAATAGTATTTCATTAGTCATTGTCATAATTTCTAGTTGCTGAGATCATACCTTTGAAGGTCAACCTCCATAACAGCCAGGAAATCTAAAGGTGTTTTCTCCGCACATTGCATGATGAGGAATGATGCCTATGTAACAACTGACATAAAGGCAAAACCTGAAATGTCGTGAAAGATGACCCACCGAAGAAGTAAAAGAATTATCTCCATCACTAACGAGTTCTGCCCACAAGTATGGTCCAAGACGTCGATAATCATTAGGCGTGAGCAGAGCCGACACCGTTACAAGAAGTTTCATGGCTTTCGCCACAAATCCCTTAGAAAGTGATATAACAAGTGTTGTTCTGTTTGTAAACATGCTCCCAAGGTCCGTGGTGCCCTCTGCCGAAGCCTCGACTTGATGGTGAGATCTCTCTAAATTTTTCGAAAGTAACATGGTGCTTCGGCGCTGACAAACTATCAGCCCATGGTTGTACCGGGAGCGCTGGTAGCGAAAGAATTACCTGATGAGATGACTGTACTCCGTCTTGCGCAGCAGCATAAAGTCCTTGTAGTTGGCCAACTGAACTTTTCTCCTCCACTTCGGGATCTTGTCCAATTTCATCTTCCAAGTACAAATCAATGAACCATGAAACCACCCGCGGAAGCCAAACGGCCCTTTTTGATAAAAAGAAGGCTGTTAAAGGAAAGCGGGACATGTTTTTGATTCGTGTTGCGTACATTTTCAGAGAACGGCTGAGTAAGCGGGTTTCGCGAAACAGCACACATAGAAGTAGTCTTTGAGAGGGCGGAATCAAAGTGATTTTCTCCTGATTTAAGAATTGATAAGGTTTCATTTGGTGTGATAAAACCTCTTGCCTTTGCATCCAGTAAAATTCCAAGCCGTGACTCCAACGACAGCGCGAATTTGACGGTTTGAACAAAGGACGGGCCGCCTTCAGAATTCTAAAGCCCCAAGTTAAATCCTCAGCTTAGGTAATAACGATCTGCAAAAGTAAAACCGACCCCGGCCATTGCATCTTTTTCACGACGAGCCGTTTGGATACAACCAATTATCTCCAACAGAAGGACGGATTGACCTAACCTTGCCTTGGCCCAAGATGGTCTCTCTGAATCTCCCGTCTTTTTCCCCCCGGCATCGCTCATTAGCGCAACCGACATCATCTCCGCGTCGCGTATCCAGAAGTCGGGGAGAAATTTCGAAACAACAACGATGATACAGAGATAATTGACGACGGTGAATTCCTTAGACGATGCCGCACAGGAGAACAAAACTTTGAAGAATATTTGAGGATATAGGCGTGCGATGGTATCGAGGAAGTTTGTCAGGGGAGGGCATGGATAGGGTGGGGGCACTTCAACTAATTTCTGAGGTGCGTTTTGTCATAGAAGGTAGCGGAAATAAAAACCTTTTACTTACATCTTGAAGCAGGGGAAGAACAAAGGCTGCCAAGGGCTTTCTAGCCTCTTCAGGAAGCAGTTTCATTATCGGCAATAGCTTTGCGAGGATACTCGACCAATCACGATTGGTCACCTTGTGGCAGGGGGAGGTCAGCAGTACCATATACGACAAAGACCGTATACTCACAATTTCACGGATGGCTCGTTCCATGCTAGATTTCCAGAAAGGCGAAGTGCCATACCAATGGACGATAAGAGCAATACCCCATCGCATTAGCTCCCTCGCTTTATCCATACAAATCAATTCAAGAGCTATTTTTACAACGTTGCTCTGACATTCCATGACGTTCTTGTCACCCATTGCTTCGATTTCGGGGATAACTTGTTTTTGCAATGTGCGGGCAATGTGTTGGGCTTGTGATACATACAGTGACTGATCGACTGGGATAGCAAGAATGCTCAACAATCCACGAGTGAAACTGTTGAGCGTACGAGAATGGATAGCGGCCAATAGTGGTGTATACTGACCACCCTTAGGATATGTGATCCAATGGTCCTGCAGGTCCAATAAGGACACATGAACAAAAAGGTGATATAAACTCGCACCTGCAAAGAATTTTGCAGCAACCATAATCGAGTCTCATCCGTGCATTCTTCTAGGCATCTAGACAACGCTTGCAGTAACATTGCACCTCTGATGATAACAAGATCATCCTCTGGGGAAAGGGCAACTTTATACTCCTCTTCCAATGACCCCTCATCGAACTGTCCACAGCATCCGCTTCGAAGCTTGAATATCATCTCTTTTAAGAGTGCGAGGTCCTCTTGATCGATTACGTCTGTAGATGGAGGATGCAATGATGGCAATAGTGAGAAAAGCCCGTGAGCAAAAGTCTGAAAGGCATCTGGCGTGGTTGCCAAGTAATTTGTTTCTATTGGTATCATAAGACTCCATAATGTGCTTACAACCCGGGTACGCAGAGCTGATGGGGGGATAACCGCTGCCTTACAACACCAAAGATACCGTTCCAGACCTGATGCCTGATGGTTATATATATACATTAGTCATGAATTACAAAAAGAAAAAGAAAAATACTGACCTGGTCTACGGGAGCCCACGTACGAATAATAATGTCAAAGGAATCCAGCGCTATCAACTTTTCACTCTCTATGTGAGCCCCCCTTTCAGATACTAAAAAAGGGCGTAATAGAGTCGAGAGAACCTGTAATTCGTTCGGAAGACCCAGTGAGGGAGATACCCCATCGCTAGAAGTGGCATGATGTAATAAGATATTATATAGCAACTTCACCGAGGGCGGTGATCGGTACGTGTTTACTAAAGCTGGTATTGATTGTGGCCTTCGTAATTCTTGTTTCTTTCCAGGGTGGCTATCGGTACCAGTCGAACTCGTGGAAGTGAGGGATGCATTAGACATAAAAGGTAAGTGAAGAGCAGAACCCATCGTTGCTGGCTCGCGGTCGGCCTTGGCCCTCTCGGGAGCTACATAACGAATAGACCAACAGACCCTCTGAAGCTCCTGGGCAAATTTTCGTGTATCGTCGAGAGCAACTTCACGGGCCTGCTCCACAACCTGACGAAAGCCTAGCCGTGCCAAACGTGACGGTTTAGGTGTCTGACTGCGGGGAGGTGGCAAGGGTTGGGTTTGCTGGGGAGGTGTTAGGTGGGGTTGTGCAACGGGGGGTGTTGCTGGCCGTACAGGAAGTGGGAGGACATGTTGTCTAAGGTGCTCCCATCGTGCACGCGAGGGAGATGGTGGTACTAGAATAGCTTCCTCAGAAACTATCAATCTACCTATGTTCAAGGGTGTGGGTTTCCTGCTTTGTTTATTTCGTCGCTCCGGACCAGGACTCGCTACCCGCAATTCATCCTGTGCAGATCGAGGAGAGTCAGATAGGCCTTTTCCTGTCCAAATCTGGTCGTTCCTGTCTTCAGTAGCTTGAATAACGAATGCTGGTGGTCGTGTCGCCGTACCGGGCTTTCTGGGCCCAGTGGGTGTTGTAGATGGTCGGGTTGCGGAGGAGCGGTGATTCTCAGACGAATTCGAAGGACGTGTATACCTTGTAACGTCGTTTTCACCTTTCGACGCCATAGGCCAGAACGGTGTCGTGAGCGACGGGCATGTTGATGATAGCTGATGTCGGAGTTGGACTCGACTCGTGACTCACTGAACCTGCACTGAACTCGGGGGTCACTCAATTCACTTGAAGTATAACTGACACAATTATGAAACTACTCGAAAATTACTGGGTCTACCTCAAATCTAACTACCTGTCAATCGAGGGTCAAGAAGTCTCCAAGCACCTTCATATACCTCTCTCTTTCCTCGAAGAATGGCATATGAGAGCTGTTGGCGAATTGGACCCACCTCACACGGGGGACTTTGTTGAAGAACGGAAGCATACACACGTCCTGCGCTTCATCATAGACTGAATTCATCATCAGGGTGGGGACATTGATTGTGTTCAGGATTTCCACAATCGTCCAGGTCTTGAGTGTACCAGTGATTGTGAATTCGGACGGCCCTTGCCTAGAAGAAAACAGGTTAGCCCCCATTAAAAGTAAGAGCTCCTCAACTAACATGGTTTGGTAGACAGTAGGGTTAGCCTCCATCGCTGCAAGCGAGTTCAACAAATCCTCTGGCCATGGGTCTAAACGACAAACGTGTTGCTTGTAGAACACACCCACTGCTTCCTGGTACTCTGGTGCATTTGTCGTCCCATCTTCCTCATGCTTCTTTATTGCGTCCTGCAACGCTTGCGGGAGCTGCCTAACCAACTCTCCAGTGCTCTCCTCCCAAAGGGACATTGACGCTGGCGTATCCGTCACCACAAGATGCTTCAACCCTTTTGGGTGCCGCGCCGCTGCGTAATTTCCCCCCAACATACCACCCCACGAATGTCCAACGAGGTCGAAGTTGTCTTGAATACCGAAGTGCTGCAGGAGGTTCTCAAGCTCGTCCATGAAGAGGTCAACTGTCCAGAACTCTTTCGGGGCATCGTTGAGATGTGTCGACTGACCGCAGCCAATCTGGTCGTAGAGGATGACGGGAATACCATGCGATGCGAAGAGGTCGGTATGTGGCTTCATGTAACTATGGGGGATACCAGGGCCGCCATGCAGTACAACGAGGGGGCGCACGCCAGGGCCAAGACCTTGGAGATCGCCAGTAAGGGTATACCACGTCTGGTATGTGGCACCATTATAAGCAAAGTCAATTATCCCAGTAGCAGGAGCAGCCATGATATTGTGAATGATGGCTAGCGAGGGATGAAGTGAGGAGATATAAGAGCGGCGGTGAGTGATGGAAGGACTTAGGGCGTGAATAAGGTGGTTAGCCGGTGTTCTTCGAGGACAGATAGAAGAATCAGATTTCCAGAAAGATCATGCGAGCACAACATTGACTTGATCCAAAATCTCCTCTCAGACGTACACACGACACCGACCGGACGTGATCTAAGGTAACTCGGCATCAGTTACATACTTATTATTGACACGAGCACATGGCGTACACAATCTTATCTCGGATCATTCATTAGCTTTACTAGCAATACCTTTCAAGTCATCTACTTCATTTCAATGACCCCTTCACGAAATATCCTCGCTCTCCTCCTTTTCCTAGCGAGCTCACTTAATCTCCTCCTGGTCACTCGCCACGTATTCCCATTCCACGAGTCCTCCGGCTTTTACTGTAAGTCCTCCCTTCCTCGACCGTCCTCAAAAAAAAATTATTCCCCCTCCATACATAGCATGGAGAGGGCACGACTACCCTGAGTTCCTCCCGCTACATGATCTATCTGGGGCCCTCTTCAACCCCGATCCTGTCCTCCTACGTGTCGAAGAAAGCAACCACTATCCCCTCCACGGAAATGCCTCAGACGACCTCTGGTTCTCACCTACTTCCGCCGGCTGGGGGTACACCCACCTTGGCCCCGAAGACCGTAACTTCATGGTCACCGTATTCCACGAACTTCACTGTCTTCGCGTGCTTAATTTCGCTATTGGCGACTCAGTCAATCTCGGTCACGTCCACCACTGCCTCAACTACTTCCGCCAGGCGACTCTCTGCTCGGCGGACCTAACGCTCGAACCAGGAGATTTTGTGACAAGGAATTTCGAGACGGATAGGGTGGGGGCGTTGCATACGTGTAAGGATTGGAGTGTAGTGTACGATCTTATGCAGGAAAGGTGGGACCACTGGGTCGAGTTTGGCCAGCGTGGAAGTAAATAATGGGTAGCTGTCTGTATATTTAAATTGGCAAGCTATACAATTACTGTGTCCGACCAAAGACCTTTTCCCCCGTATGCTAATAATGAGTAAATCCAATTCCCGTGTTTAATAAATAAAGTAATAAGACGAAATGGGCGTGAGTCGCGCGGGGACTACGAACATTCAAATACTTCCTGTGGGTTTGAATTCGGGCGTACTTTCCCCCCTTCCTTCCTCCAAATAGAAATCCTGCCCGTTACTTCCTTTGATGAGCGTCGTCCCACCACTCGAACTGTGACCAGTCTTCGCATTAAATGTCGATAACTTTCCCATAGGCATCCCATTACTTGCATTCCTAGTCATTATTTTCGTGGCCGTATTCGAGGCCCAGGCTCTGCCCTGTGCTACTCTGTATATGATCATCAATGGCGCGATGACTTGGGCAGGGCTGAGTAACCCCAAAAAAACGTTCTGGATTGGGTGCTCGACAATGAAGGGCACGAGGAAAAGTAGAGAGGAGATAGAGTACACCGCGGCGGATTCGACGAGCATCGACGCGATTGTGGTATACTGCGTACCATGAGCGGTGCCCAATGTGGACGCGGTGCGGTGGCGATAGTACAGGAGTCGTGAGACGATGGCGATGGTGGAAACGATGTTAAGTGCAAGGGAAATACAGAAGTATGGCAGAGTGAAGTTGATGCTGTTCGTTGCCCAGATAGACGACGCAGGGGCGGATACTTGGACAAGGAAGAGGGTACCCATAATAAAGGATGTAGTGAGTGTGGCGACGGGGATGAACATGACGATAGCGATGTGCAACTTGCATGTGCGGTAGATGACGAACCAGCGCCAGGCCATCAAACCATCTGCAAGCCAGTTGGCAATCACGAATGCCGCATTGCCCTGGTTATCCACCGGGATCGAGAACATGACTGTCTCATATATACTCGGACCCCCGGGGATATTCCTATTATCTATGAAGCTCAGCCGGGCCATATTCGCTGCAGCACCCATGAAGATTGATCCACAAATGAAGAGGCAGCTGATGTACACGATAAGCGGCATCGTCGATTTTAGGTTGGCTCTTTTCGTCTGCTTAATGAGCAATGTCATGCACTGGGAGAATAGCGTCAGCTCGACGCCGTAGGCAACACCAAGTATGATGGCGCCGACAAGCCATGTGCGTTCTGTAAAAAGCTGCCCCGGAAACTCTTCAACTGGCCTCCAAGAAGCAGGGTCGCCGAGATCGAGGCCGGACATTTGTGGATGAGTGGTGGAGTTGGTGAGGCGGGGGGTGAGTACTGAATGATACTTTCCGATTGCTTTTTTCTTTAAGTACGAATACTAGAACTTGGCATGTAATGTCTTGATGTTCGTAGTGCTTGCGTCAAGCGTCAAGTGTAAAACAACGCGTTGGCGTATCAAAGTTGTCAAAAATATGCTCCGCGATTCGAGCAGTAAGAAACAGTATCACCTCCGAGTCTGAGCAGGTGGGAGTGCAATGAAGCGGTGAGCCATTGGTGTGTGTGTGGGTATATCTGCCAAAATACACGATGCGAGCTGAGTTCGGACATTATCGATGTCGCTTTCTGAGATATGATTGATGGTAGCTTTACACCGCGTATGACCGCAGGTGCTCAGGTGAACGCTCCAGACCTCAGTTAAACCGCCCATAACTGGACGTTTCCATTTGGTGGCTCGTATGGAAAGACCGAAAAATCAGTTGGTATAAATGATTGACGTCGGTTAGTGCCAGATGATGCCAAGTAATCCCAATAGTTTATGCCCTGATCGAGGATCTTGAAGATCACCAAGAATTTATGACATTCTTACATCTTAACAGTTATCAGTAAACCCCGCACTGGCGCCTGGGAATTGTCCATTTACATAGTTGTCAGGTATTCCTCCCAATTCTTCTCTGCAGCCTCATACACGCTGCTCCAATCTCTGCACGTATGTGTTACATACGGTACTGTCACATGTGGCCCTGCTGACCTCCTTACCGACTCCAACCTCGTATTCGCGCGACACATCACCATCTGTCGCATGTAATTCATACAATGTACTGCGAGTATGCTTGCGCTACGATTCTTTTGCCCAGATTCCTTGAGCTTTGCCTGTTGCACAACCTCCGCTCGTATAATATCGAGACACCGGAGCTGGTGAAACATTGATATACTGAATGGCCGTCGGTCAGGCCCAAGGTAGAGCATCCCCCCACTTTTGGGGAGGGTGCTATTCCATTCAGCGATGCCAAGTGGAGTGTCGATGTCGTAGTGAACGCTGTTTTCCATGGACAATTTTACTGTATCGAGGGGGGGAATTTCCCATGTTTGTGGGTAGTCTGACCCGCGATAGGCTGTTCGAACAACTTTTAGCGTGGCCCGATTCAGTTTTCACCGACCCCTACTGTATGGCTTTCGTTGCGAATATTTTGATTGGTTGCCATAAGACAAGGCGACCGTACCCAGTAGAATGATCAATGTAAATATTGACCAAAGTATAAGTCGTGACGAAGAATTTGGTGTCATGGCTTCAAGGAGGGGGTGGGTCAGGTTTACTTTTGTGTTCTTATATATGTTTTTTTCCCTTGGCTGAGCTAGGTCAAACTTCAAGGGTTCCCTCTTTGGAAAGCCTTCTTTGCATTCAGAGCGCTATTCATCGTCTTAAAAACAAATCACATATGCATTTCAATTCCATATAGGCCCTACAAGCAAACACTACATAATCTTGATAAAAATCGAATCGGTTTCGTCTGATAGGAGCACTGTGAGCTTAAAACTTTCACGAGACCGTCGGCTCTTCGTACCTTTAGACGCACAACGCGAGATTGAGGTCGGCAGACCCGGCCTCAGCCCGGCGGCAAGGAATCTCGGCCGCTGGTTCTGCAAAACTATCGTCAGCCACAGGGCCATCATTGTTTGGCTTGGAGAGAAATACCTGTGGGTAGAGCGGCGACCTGAGTGAAGAGGGCCGCAGCAAGGCAGACAAGCAAAGTCTTCAACTGGAACATGGTAATCGGGGAGATGTAGAAGGTATTTGATTGGCTCGAGTGATAGTTAGTTGGTCTGTTTAGAGCTGCCTGAGTCTCGACCTAGGTATTAGGCATCCTTTTATACCTCCGATCCCTTTGGCTTGGGACTAAACATGCCATTGCACCTATGGTCAAATCTAGCTTTCGCCACGAGTTACACGCTGCGCGATATAGCACAATCAGAATCAGTTTCGAAGTTCCCTTCACCTGCACATCCCACATCTCGTATTCTCCTTTGATTCCTTGAATCGGAAGCCAAGTTGCTCCCGCGCAATGTCGGTGGAGCTACTGTCCATGAGGTCAAAGGTACAGCATATAAATTGTAACATGACAATGTCATTCCGCGTTCCCCATCTGGCATCAATAGTGGCAGGCGCTTGGTAGACCACCTGAACTTTCCGTCGGCACCCCATTCGGTCCTAGAGTATCGGAGAACGTGTAAGGAGCTTGTTCCGGTTATCTCCCTGGTGCGTCTAAGTCATGACATGGCTCTCGTGGGTGTAAGATAGTATATGGCCAAAAGTATCATTGGAAGGCTGCCATGGTGGTGACACAGTAGATCGTTTCCTATTGTGAACTGTTTGGCTTTCATTGTGTTGCCTTCTAAAAATTGCCATCGTGAGAACCGCCTCCACAAGCCACGCCGTCCGACTTTCTTGGCTTGTCAACTAATCTTGTTGTATTGAATATTCGCGAGCTGTAAACGGGGAATGACTAATTTTCAAATCCAACCTGACCGGCGTACTTGGGTCTCATACATGTTCTTTCCGCACTTCTTCACCCACACTCAAACGGTCACCATCCAAGGTTTGTCCTTTTTTATTTTGCGTTTATTTGTGCCATGACCCGTTGATCTATTCTAGTTTTTTCAGTGGCCAAGGAGTCATGATGCCACATCGTTTTTCACCGCACGGAAATGACGACTTTGAAACCAAACCCCTCGTCAATTCGCCCCTAACACATGAGCCAGACCCAGACCTACATCCTGGCCGATTGCTCGCAATCAGTACCTCGCGTACCTCGTACATCATTTGTGCGATTGCCACTTTGTCCGCTCTGTTCATGCTCCTCTTCGTTACTCGCGGAGTTATGGTGCATCCGAAGATAACAGACCCTGTATACCCGGATCCGTTTTTGGGGCTTTCTGCCCGTCAATCATAGGTAGTTTGGCTCCAACAAGGCCTCGATTCAAGTACAGTACGTCTGATAGGAACTTTCTCTTCCAAACGCGTCTATCTAATGCTTAAAATGCTTCCAGTACCTACTTGTCCTATATCCATCAGATCTTATCTCATTCACCTACCTTCTTGGATTCCTGCCATGCGCCGTTGGCCACCAGTACGGGTTGATTATTCCAATACAGTTTCAATAAAGAAGAACCTCCATCGCGGACGTTGAGCGCTGAAGATCCCTAAAGAACGTGTGGTCATTGATGATGTGATGCATTCATAACTCAAAATTCAAAGGAGAAATTTCCAAGGAACCTTCTACGGTGGCAATTACTACGAGTCATCCCACCTTCCGCTCCTTACTTTGATACATCCGATAATTCCCCTCCGCAAACTCCCTAACCTGTGCCCAATCTCGACACTGATGCGTTACTCCAATTCCCGTCGCAACTTTCACATGTTTTTCCTGTATCACTACCTGCGTCGTCGGCTCCAGTGTTGTGTCTGCATTACACAGAAGTATCTGCCTCAGAAAGTTCAAACAGTGGTTTGCGTGTCCGACCCGTAGCGTAGACAGTTCGCTTCTGTCTTTAATGAGCCCGCGCAGGGCATTAAGGCAATGGATTTGGTGGTAAAGCGAAATACTGAAGTATTCCTCGTGCACAGGGTGCCGCACGAAACCCTGCCCTTCCGGTGTCAGGGAGGCCCACTCGTCGTCATCATATAGCCCATAGCGAGTGGAATTGACAATAACGATGGCGGCCGAACGCATTCGAGGGGGGAATTGAGCGAGTGAGTGGAGTTCGTCGTTAGTATCTAAAACCATGACCATTAATTAGGTTACCAAGTGGGGCTTCACATAACCCACTGAATATGTATGTCTTCAGGAGAATAGCTGTCGTGATATGGACGATAAATGACAAGACGATTGTCAATGTTGCGCAGTAGGCTAGTCTAGGGGATATCCTGTAGTACTTGGCCTCCATATTCTGTTTGGAGTGCAAGAAAAGCTGGGCTCAGATGGGGAAAAAAACAGGTCGAGATTCAATTGAAAGAATTAAATTTCATCCCCACGACCAATAGAGAAATTGTCTTCGCAGACAATGACTTCTTTATTTTCTAAATCCGTTCGCTGTTGACACATGTCGGCGCATATCAGATCTTATGCTATCCTCCCCACGAGGCCTTCTGGCTAGCGGACGTAACAGCCGTCGTCAGATTTGATTCCCCGATGGACTTTCTGTGGATCAAGTGGAGAAAGCGAACTGGGTTCAACGAAGAGGTCATTTTTTCCCCCAGGCTAGCAAAATGTCTTCGTCAGGTCATTATACAGCACTCTCCCATTCTTCTGATGACCTTGTCGACGATGATAACAAAAAGCAATACACGCTCTCATACACTATAGGTAACATACGCCTACTAACTAGATTGTATCCTACTCATGTCACTCAGATAACCCTTACCCGCGACTATTCTTCTGGGCTTGTATCGTCTCGATACTCTCTTCTCTAGTTTCTTTGGTTCTTCTTATCCCTGGCTCAGGAAATCGATATAATATCAACAATGTCCCTCGTGTCCCTCCAAATAAGCCAATGCGTCGCCCAAACCAGTACATGGGTCTTGACAAGGTGTTTGCAGGTCGCAATCACACTGAACCATTTCCGCCTCTCGTCGGCTTTCCGTCCGTCTTGATGCAGATCAAACGGTCTGACCCCAAGCGGGAAATGCGCGAAGATGAACGTGGCCACCGTTCACCTGTGGGATTCATCTACCCCGACGACCGACATTTCATTGTTTCATCCGAGGTGAGGCGATCCCCCTTTTTTTCGATATACGCCTAAAGCCGACTCATGACTGCTTACCTGCACATCGTATCTGACTCTTAGACATCTACCATTGCACAATTTCGACATCTCGATTATGGAATGGAAAGATGTCAATTGGTCATAAAAATTCCCAAGCCAACTGACATTCTCGATCCTGCAATCCAATTACCAGGACCAAGCGTTATCGATATTTGGACATTAGATTCGCCAGATGAGCTCTCTCCATATACGATATGGGATTATGCACCCATACGGAAATCCTTATTCGTTTCGTTGAACATTTCCGAGGCAGGCGAGGCGACCTCCCCGAGGTTTCTGTGCCCTTCGGGCTTGTTCTCAACGTTCGAGTTTGTTTGTTCAGGCGCTCAAAGCTGCCTCGTCGATTTCTGGCAGAACAAAGAAGCGCCTCATGGAGGTAAGTCAGTTCACCCGTTACCGGTTTACCGGGGCTTGTAGTAATTTTTTTTGATAGGTGTGCACATGGTGCAATACGACTCTCTAATTGGCGAAGGTTTGTAATAGCAGCTTGGAGGCTCCATAAACGTTCCCACTCGAGCCTTTTAACTTTTTTTTTCTTACCGATGTCAGTCAGTTAGACTTATGCTCGGGTTCCCGGTATTAATTCCCTGATCGAAGCTCGTAAATAAAGACAAATGATCCAAGAATGTTACGAGGCATGCGTGCTACTGAATTGCAATGATGCTTGATAGAATGTTTTTGATTGTTTCCGTACACTGCGGCAAGAAGTTGACTTAACTGGTGACCTGTAGGTTTCTGATCGAATTCGAGTATCACCGTCAGTCAACTGACAGGCTTGAGAGAAGGAACTGTTACTTCAAATCATCGGATATCACGTCGAAGAGCAATCTCATCTCTTGATGCTCACTGGCTATTCATCAGTAGATCATTAGAGGGTCTTCGCAATAGCTGAAGGCGACACGAGAACAGATGCCTGTGTAAACAGCCCATATCGTAGATTAACTTAAATATGATTGTGGCGTCACCCATTCTATATGGGTCGCCCTGCCTTCGTAATGGGTATTCTCAGCTCTCTGCTAAACGCCATTCCTTTCATGTCTTCATTCTCTGCCTCCACATTAGCCTCTGACGTTCACAGCACAGAAGGTTTGATACCATTCGTTGTAAATGGGGAGACGTATCATACATGGTATAAACAGTTTGGACAGCTCAACACAAACAAAAATCCGCCCCTCATCGTCGCTCATGGTGGTCCCGGCCTTTCTCATGACTACCTCCTCCCGATAAGCGATCTCGCCCAGGCTGGAGATCGGGCCGTCATCATGTACGACCAACTCGGCAGCTCGCGTTCTACTCACCTACAGGATAAACCAGGGTCCTTCTGGACCATCGATCTATTTATCGATGAGCTCGAAAATCTCATCCGCCACTTCAATATCCAACAGGATTTTGATCTTCTTGGCCATTCGTGGGGTGGCATGCTCGGAATGGAATATGAAGTGCGCCGCCATCCCACGGGGATGAGGCACTTGATCGTCACAAATTCACTAGCGAGTATGGGTTTATGGAATGAGGCAAATGCTAAGCTAGCGTCTACATTCCCGAAAGATATACAAGAAGCCCTGGGAAAAGGCTTTGCGGACCCAGAGAAATATCACGCCGCTCTAACCGAATTTTACGCGGTACATGGATGCACGGTAAAACCGAACCCGAAAGAATTTGATTATTCCTTGGGCCAGGTATTTGGAGATCACAGAGATACTTCAGTGCCCAATGCCATGTAAGTTGGCACCTTTTACTTTTCGTAATCATGCCACTGTTTGCTGATGATCCTAAGGTTTGGCGGGGAAATCAAAGAATGGGACATCAGAGAAAGGTTGGGTGATATTCAAGTCCCCACTCTGATAATAAATGGCCGTGCTGACATTTCGATGGACTTTGTGGTCAAACCACTGGCTGAGGGTATCAAAAATGCCAAGTGGATCACTTTCGAAAAGTCGAGCCATACACCAATGTGGGAGGAACGAGAGAAGTACATGCAAGTGATCGAGGACTTCTTGATCAGTCAATCATGATAAATATACTTTAGTACTTACGCAGTGCGACTCACTTACATACTACATAGGCTTAGAATACAGCAAGTCCCAGATCTAACCATATTCACTATGTCAGTCAGGTTGATTCTACATTAATAGTCACCACCAAATAGTTCTTACGAGCGCATATGTACCGTAATAACTGCCGGCGAAAAGTGATAGCCTATCACAAAACTACAGAAAGCATCCCAAAGCATCGCCCGATCTGTTCGTTCGGGAATATCGCGGAAAGCGTTTAAACGAAAAAAAAAAAACTTGTTACCAAAGATGTTCGAGGAGTATCAACCTTGAGAAGAACAACAGAACTCCGAAACATTACTTGTAGTTGAGCTTCCCCGGGTGATCGCTAAAGCCCCGAGACGAGTTACGGAAGCCCGTATAAGAACTGATCGAGCTCTGATATACAAGCAAGAACCCCAATCCGTGGGCTTTCGGCCGCATGATGAAATGCAACTCACGCCTTGGGGCCCGGGGGGTTCCTGAATGTGGAGGGTAGCACGCCCAAGGGAATGAGCGATCGCGCTACTCCCCCCCTCTCGCGCTCTGCAGGTAATCCTCGGGTGCGACAGACAGCATTAACGTCCGCACACCCTCTTGGACCGGGCTTATTAAAGTTTACAATGGAATCGCATCCCCCTGGAAAGTTAAAATACCTAATACAGGGTACCCACTCAGATTATGTTTGAGACAGAAGACCTGGGGAGGATCGGTCGCTGGTGGGGATATTGACTGTATAGATTGCGAAGCCCTTATGTTGAGATAGTGGTACGGAACTCATGAGGGTAAAGGAAGGCAGGTGGTAGGGGGTGGGTTGCAAAACGTAGTTGGAATGAACAGGGGTTCGACTCGTGTTTAAGTATCTCGATGAGTATGACCTGAATTCGCCCAAGTAGTCAGCCATGTGTAATTAACTTCACCGAACGCTAGTTGGGTTGAACTTGGAGGCCGCGGATGCTGTAGGCGTTCAGTGTCTCGTTTCGGGATTAAACCATACTTAGATGTAGTGCATCCTAACTCCTGAGTTATTTTGAACAAGTTTGTTTTGTTGTTTCCAACCATTAATAATTGATCCAAAAGAGAGAGAGACATCTGAAAAATAGAACGCTTAATTTACGTCCCCTCACTTGCTACATCAAAAATGAAGCGGTATGCCCTGATCCTTCACAGGTGGGGCCTTGGCATCTCCTATAATTACTTGGGCTCCGACGCTTGTTACGCCATCGATTGTCAAGAAGATGTAGCCTGTCAACATCCCACCGTTGGTAAAAATTCAGTATATGTCACGAGAAGAGCGCACCGGGGCCTGGAGGGAAAATGCGGTTATTAGGAGGAGTAGTAATGGTGACTGATTTGCGATCGCGCGCGAGTACAGCATTCATGAATACGAGGCGGGAGCTTGAGTGGAAGCTATGGGAGGAGAAACCAAGGTCGATCAAGGCAACTAGATGTCATGATTACTTAGCGTCTACACTAATAATATGCGTGACAATGAACAATACCTTGCATTTTAGCCGTATTGATGCCAGCAGGAATATCAACGGGAACAGTGAAAGCATGATTGAATGGGATGATCGCTGGAACGTTACGCAGGGCGGGGCGGGCGACGCCCATGTACGGTGGGTTAAGGAACTCAACACGGAATTCTCTGTTTTGGAAGCGCGGTTAGAACAAGGTTGAATAGAGCAAAACAAAACTCACGAATGGAAAAGTGTGTCGTTAACAATACCACTGTTTGGGTTCGAACCTGCTAAGAAAATATTTCTGCGAGGTATATCATGTATTAATAAAACCAAATCATTTAACAGTAGTAGAATAATTCACCCGCTTGGTGTTAAAGTTACTGACGAATGGTATAACCGTGCGATATCTGAAGCAGGCATCCCCTGATTGCTAAATCTACTCCCAAGTGGTGCATCAGGTGTGTATAGGACGGGGGTAAACCTACAACGGGTATCAGAAAGAACGTGTGAAACCAGGAAGATCACTTACGCGGGATGATCTGCATTTGACTGTCCAATGGGATCCTTGGTTGTATTGTAGGCTGAATATCCCGTCTGTGCACCGTTTATAATCAGGACTTTCCCGTCAGGCATGAGTATCATCTCAAGCAATACTCTCCCTTCTAACATCCGCTCAACAACCCAACCCTTAGCGATCCCTTCCGGCGTGAGGGTAATTCTGCTACACTGGTCGGAAGCCGGGTCTTGTGAGGACATTTCTTCAGGTGGAATGGTATCACTAGTGTTGGTTCCGCCACACACAAGAACCTCGGGAATAAAATGAGGTGGGCTCAGAGGAAGGAGGGTTGCGGTGCCATCAAAGGGATTAGTGATGCGCACGCCATTGGGGAGGTCAGGGAGGCGGGTCTCAGTTCCCGCTTCGATGTCGTAGATGATGGATTGATTGTTCGCGATCATGAAGACTTTACCATCAGGGAGGGCAAAGACTCTAATTAGGTGGCTCCTCAGTAATGTCAATGTTTTTATCAAGAGAGTTGTAACTCACCGAGGGAAGAGATTTACGGGGAGGCTGCGTTCCAGGAAAGGTGAGGGACGTGGAACTCCGCCATCCTTTTTTGGGAAAAATTCAAAGCTATTCACAGGATCTACGTTATAGAACGGTTGAAGTTCATGCATGCCGCCCACTACCATCTATGAAGATACAATAAGGACGTACAGCTTTGTATAATATATGGTTGAGCTCACTAATGATCCGTCAAAAATGCGCAATGAGGAAGGATACCATCTGGTCGTCGCGAGATGCAAAGTGTTAGGGTCTTCGAACACAGTGCAGCCTGTACCGGATGGGTTTGTACATGGCTCAAAAACCCTGATGGTCATGCGACCGTCGGTGTCTGGTTCGGTATATGGACTTTCTACATCTTGTCCCCCAACGCTAATCTTTCAATCGATAAATTAGATACCTTAGACCTAAGATAGGTACGTCAAGCATGTAACAGGTACCCACCATGGATCCGTTACTCAAGTGCCCACCACTCGCGCAAAAAGTATCGGAGCGTAAATCCAAAGGCGTGGCCTTATTTGTTTCGAAATCCCACAGGACACCCCAGGCACCATGTCCTTTAATCTGGAGCGGATCATTTTGTACGCGGTCAAAGAGGATTGCTAGAGTAGGGGACACAACAATGGCTTCAAGGGCGATTATTCCTGTGGTTCCATTTTGAACAAAATGCCAATCCGGAGGAGTTGGGCCACCAATAACCAAGAGAGGAAGAAGTAGAAAGCTTAGCAGGGAGCGCATTGACCGAAGAGAGTTCGCGGGTATTTCTCTGTCAATTGTTAATCTCCCCCGAAGGGTCCCCTTAAATACACAACACTGAAGTCATTCCATCCATACATATCGAAGGGAACTGAGCACGGGGTCCGGCCACCTTCAGTTTCCACAACTGTGGGGGGAGTCTCACCAAAATAAGGCAAGATTCGAAATGTTAAATAAAGCGTGGTTTTCTCCTCGCCACTGGAGTGGGACCGATATGCCACTCTAGACTATGTTAGACCGATGAATGACAACATCTCGCATGAGCTGCAGGCCAAAAATCTCCAGTATCCAGTCGTATACGCTTTTTGGAAAGCTGTTCTTGGGTGTGCGATGTACCATCAAACCAAGATACAAAACAGAAACGACTCCACCCCCATATTGTAGGTTTTGCGAATAAGATAAATCCAATTTCATACCTTACGTATTAGTCCCAATATTCGGGGTCTTCCCAAGTTAGAGGTACGGCAGCTGCAACAAGAAATGTCTGCTGATAGGTTCGGGGCATCGGCGGCCGGTCGAAGTGTCGACGTCGTGGGTCCCAGAAGTTCGTATAGAATGTACGGCCATTATCGTAGTTGCACCTCTAAAATTGAGCCTGAATCCATACAAAGGGCAGCAACGGCTGACAAACACGTTTTTTCGGGAAGATAAATCGCTTCAAGGCAGCTACACCTGGCACTGGAAATACAAACTTGAACAGGTTCGGGTTGTGGCTATTTGACGCACAGACCGACTTGTATGATCACGGGGTCACCTGATCATAAATCGCGTCAACCCGGTAAACCTCCTTGGCTCCTTGTGACTCTTTACTATCTAAGTATTTTCTCCCCACTGGGTTAATCAAATGTGTAAAGTCTAACCTACGCCCGTATCATTAAAATTAAAGCTTGAACTTCATGCTTTGAACCTCATCAGATGACTGATAAACACAGTGGATTCGGGGAGCTGGGAAAAAAGAAGAGGGGTGGTCAAGACTATCCGCACAAATTTCCCAGTAACCATCTGTTATGGTAGAATTTCCCGGTGATCAGTTACCCAGGGGCCAAACCGATTGTATAGTGGACTTCCTGCTCATTGGAACTCTGGGTGGGAACTGATTATGAGGTGTGTGGGGATATTAGCACGATTACTACCTAGTATAATTCGAAGAACAATAATAAGCTGGGTGAAATTCCGTGAATAGAGTTTTGGGCTTCTGGTGGAGCATTATTGGATGTGTCGAGAGTGCGAATCCTTGCAAATGGTAATGAGTTCTGCCAATAAATGTCCCAATAATTTTCCCAAGTCTTTTTAGCCTGTACCCAGATTCCGAAGTGCCTTTTTAGGGCCAATACGTCTCTTATGTTCGTGTCCAGTGTTGATTTACTCTAAACGCGATAAACGAGAAACACAAAAACAAACATCCTATCGTGAATTTCGATTGAAGGGGACAGGAACAGGAAGTTGGCATATTTATGAATACTAGACCCGAGTGTCTAGTCTCACTTTCCACAAAGCAATGATTTAGAATCGGAGGGGTATCCCTTGATCTTTTACAGGGGGTGCCCCCCCATCACCAACTATCACATGCGCCCCGGTACTTGTCACGTCGTCGATAGTCAAGAATATATAGGCTAAGAAATCAATCAGTCTGGATGTTCGGATGTACCAGAAGTGGACCGAAGGGAATGGTGGTGAAAGAAAGGCTTACCAGGACCCGGAGGGAACACACGGTTGTTTGGGGGACTAGTGATAGTAATAGACTTGTGGTCGCGCGCGAGCACGGCATCCATGAAGACGAGGCGCAAACTTGAATGGAAACCATGTGACGAGAAGCCAAGGTCCATCAGCGCAACTAAAAAGGGTTGGCTTTCGAAGTTTGGTTGTTTCCAAAAAAAATATATAGCGAACCTTTCACATTGTTTGCTCTGATCTTAGCCGGAACATCGATAGCGACAGTGAAAGGGTGATTAAATGGAATATTTGCTGGAACGTCATGCAGAACGGGACGTTGGACACTCATATATGGCGGATTGAGATATTCCGCACGGAATTCTCTATATTAGAGGATATGGTGAGCAAAACTATAAGATGTGTAATGTCGCGAATGAACGAACGAATGGAATTTTGTGGTGTTAACGATGCCATCATTGGGGTTGGAACCTGCTATAAAAATATTTCTGAGGTCATGTCATGAAGAATTAGAAAAGCCGAGCTAGATAACAACGTGATTACACACCCGCTCGGTGTCAAAGTTACTACAGAGTGATACAGCCGAGCGATATCCGTAGTGGGCATACCCTCTTTGCTAAACCTACTCCCCAGGGGTGCATCGGGTGAGTAAAGAACAGGTGTAAACCTTCATTCCAACCATTAATAACAAAAAACGTTGTGCAAAATTTATGAAAATATCCACTCACGCAGGATGGTCGGAATTCGATTGTTCCCCTGCCACTCGATTTAGGACTGAATTAAATGCTCCATATCCTGTCTGCGCGCCATTTATGATCATGACCTTTCCATTAGGCATTAGGATCATTTCGGACATGACCCTGCCTTCCAACATGCGCTCCACGATCCAGCCTTTTTTGATGCCCTCTGGAGTGAGCGTGATCCGACTACACTGGTCTGATGCCGGATCTTGCGCAGAGAGTTCCTCGACAGGTATGCTATCGTTCTTGGTGCTCCCGCCACATACGAGGACCTCGGGCGTGAAGTGCGGGGGGTTCAAGGGGAGGAGTGTTGCAGATGCATCAAATGGATTAGAGACACGGACACCATTGGGGATATCTGGAAGGCGGGTCTCAGTGTTGGTCTCAATATCGTAGATTATGGACTGAGTATTTGCTATCATGAAGATCTTTCCATCTGGAAGCGCAAATACACTACGAAAATAATTCTGTTACTGTTGACCTTTGAAACAAAAAAAGGTTTATTTACCGAGGGAAAAGATTTGCTGGGAGGGTACGTTCAAGGAAAGGTGATGGGCGAGGGGTACCATTATCTTTGCTTGGGAAGAACTCAAAGCTATTTGCGGGGTCAGCGTTATAAAAAGTCGCCAGCTCGTGCATGCCCCCCACTACCATCTATAACGTCATTCATGATATAAATACGGATCGAGATTTACAGTAAGCAACCTTACTAGTGATCCGTCAAAAATGCGTAACGAAGAAGGATACCACCTATTCTGTGCAAGGCGCAAATTCTGGGCATCCTCAATCAATGGGCAACTTGCGCCAGATGGGTCTGTGCACGGCTCGAATAACCGAATCATCATACGTCCGTCAGTGGTATCCGGAGTCTCCGCAACGTTTCCAGCGACGCTAACCTATCATAAGCATGAGACAGCAGCCCACGCAGATATATGACACAGCAAGCCCAACTCACCATGGTTCCATTACTCAAGAACCCACCGGTTCCACACCAGGTGTCTGAGACTACACGAAGGGCCATTGCAGTGTTTGTCTCAAAGTTCCATAGAGCGCCCCAGGCATTGTGTCCGTCAATTTGAAGAGGGTCATTTTGCACACGATCAAACAGGATGGCAAGCGTGGGCGATACAACAATGGCTTCGATAGGTATAACTCCCGTCGAACCATTTTGAACGAAGTGCCAGCCTAGGGGGGAAGGGGCTGCAGCAACCAGAAGGGGAAGAATCCAAAGTTGTAGAAAGGAAAACATAACTGCAATGATGAAATTGCCTTGTTGTTTTTTAGTCTCCCCGAGGACCTTTTATGCTCGCACTGGCAATCCACATCGTCGGTGTGTATATCAGCTCTTGGGTACTTCTTTCCACAAGTGTGGGGTCGATAAGAGAAATGGGGAAAGCGTTGCCAACATAATTAACATCATTGTAACATACTTTTGCCCGTTCATGTGGTTCATACCTAAATCCAGGACAGTAAACTCTCTCTATCCCGGTGATTTTATTCCCATAATGATGTATTCGTCGCACGAAGGACGTTCCGGCACCAGTATTGAACTAGGGTGGCCGGTTCGTATGAATCTAAATGAAGTGATATTTGGGGTGATGTCATTTGTCGGGCCGAGATGGTTTCGTTGTTGGGGTGTGGAGAGGTTTGGTAATCGAAGAGATAGGTTTCAATGATGGTGGGTAAAAGTTTGGCTGTACCGAGATACCCAACCCGGGGGAACAGTCAATTGCTACCAAGCGCATGGGTGATAAAGATATTCAATGGACTTCGAGAGCGGGTGGCAGTGGTATCCAGCTAAGACGCGGCGTCCACAAGGAGTCTTGCGGAGTGCTCCATCGTCGGCGAGTAGAGGACTCTAATATGTCAAGTGGTGCCAAGCATTTATTAGACTGAAATAGCCAACGCGCATGCGGATGGAACGGTACGATAAATTTCTTGATTACCGAGATTATTACTCGATGAAGTATGGGGAAAAGTCGCTGCAGAATTTCTGACAATTATGGCACATTGACAGATGGTTGAATATACACTGGAAATGAGCTGGTGGAAGAAATGCTGAAATCGGAAGGGTCGAATAGCTGGATAGAACAAATAAATACAAACATTGCGTCTCAAGATCAACCACATGACATGTGCATGACACTCCGCATAAGCTTCAAAACGCGTTCGGACCAAGTTTTGGCCAAAGAAGTGTCGGGACTAGGATAAGGCTATTTTCTAAACACATGGACATAAACATGTTCCTTTCTTTTCATTCAAAAGGTCCTTTGTTTATTCAATGACGAGAATCAGGAAGAAAGAATCGGACAAAATGGTTCCGCTGGAGAAGCAAAGTGTCTACAGTATACATAGTCAATTGGAGAAAGCACATACACCAGAGAATGAGGCTGTAGCCATTATATTCAGAGTGGAATCCCTTGATCCTTGACTGGTGGTGCGCCCCCATCCCCAACCAAGACATGCGCCCCAACACTCGTCACGTCGTCGACAGTCAAGAAAATATAAGCTATTTTGATAATGAGCGAAAGCGTAGAAAGGGGGTGAATCACAAGGAAAACGTGATAGGAGTGGATGGAGAAAGGGAAACGCACCAGGACCAGGAGGGAACACACGGTTATTTGGAGGGCTGGTAATTGTAATTGACTTGCGGTCGCGTGAAAGTACGGCATCCATGAATACAAGGCGCGAACTTGAGTGGAAACCATGTGACGAGAAACCAAGATCTATCAATGCAACTAAAGAAAGAGGGAGTTTATCCTCAACATTTAATTATCTTTCAATGGATACGAACCTTTCATGCTGCTTGCCCTGATCCCGGCTGGAATTTCCACGGTGACGCTGAATGCATGGTTGAATGGAATAATTGCTGGCACGTCACGCAAGATGGGACGCTCGACACTCATATATGGCGGGTTGAGATATTCTGCACGAAATTCTCTGCAGTGCCAATGTGATGAGCAAGTAGGTAGGGTATAGCAAATATAACAAACGAGTGGAATTTTGTAGTATTATCAACGTTGCTCATAGGATTTGAGCCGGCTATGAATATATTTCTGATGAAATACGAGTGAGAATTATGTATTGGATGGTAGTGTTACCACTCACCCGCTAGGCGTCAGAGTCACTGCAGAATGGTACAACCGGGCAATATCTGTAGTGGGCATACCCTCTTTACTGAATCTCTGTCCCAAGGGTGCATCAGGAGTGTACAGAACGGGCGTGAACCTTTCGTCCAAGTGTTAGCGCATGTCAATATCATACGAATCTTGACGAAAGTATCTACTCACGCAGGGTGATCGGCGTTGGACTGTTCCCCAGGAATTCGATCCATGACTGAATCGGATGAGCCGTAGCCCGTCTGTGCACCATTTATAATCATGATCTTCCCATTAGGCATAAGAAGCATCTCAGACATAACTCTTCCTTCCAACATGCGCTCCACGATCCAGCCTTTTTTGATGCCCTCTGGTGTGAGTGTGATGCGGCTACACTGGTCTGATGCCGGATCCTGCGCAGAAAGTTCCTCGACAGGTATGCTATCGTTCTTGGTGCTCCCGCCACATACGAGGACCTCAGGCGTGAAGTGCGGGGGAGTCAACGGAAGGAGTGTCGCAGAGGCGTCAAATGGATTAGAGACACGAACACCATTGGGGATATCTGGAAGGCGGGTCTCAGTGTTGGTCTCAATATCGTAGATAATGGATTGAGTGTTCGCTATCATGAAAATTTTCCCGTCTGGAAGTGCGAATACACTATGAGTCGACCTTGTTAAATCTGCGTCTCAAAGATACTTGGGTGGATTTACCGTGGGAAGAGATTTGATGGGAGGGTACGTTCGAGGAACGCTGAAGGGCGAGGAACGCCACCGTCTTTACTTGGGAAAAATTCGAAGCTATTGGCAGGGTCAACATTATAAAAGTGTGCTATGTCGTGCATTCCCCCCACTACCATCTATATAATTATTGATAGTGTGAGCGGTAATTTAATAGTTTTAGTATTGTGACGTACCAATGATCCGTCAAAAACCCGTAGCGTAGAGGGATACCATCTATTCTGTGCGAGGAGCAAATGCTGGGCATCTTCAATCAATGGGCAACTTGCGCCAGATGGGTCCGTACATGGTTCGAACAACCGGATCATCATACGCCCGTCAGTGGTATATGGAGTTTGTGGAACATTTCCCGCAACGCTAACCTACCACGAATATATATATATGAGTATACCACTCATATAAGTATGCAGCCTAGATCTACTAAGTCCGACTTACCATGGTTCCGTTGCTCAAGAACCCACCGCTTCCGCACCAAGTATCCGAGACGACGCGAAGGGCTGTTGCAGTGTTTGTTTCAAAACTCCACAGGGCACCCCAGGCACCATGCCCGTCAATTTGGAGGGGATCATTTTGTACTTTATCAAGAAGAATGGCAAGCGTGGGCGATACAACTATAGCCTCAATGGGTATCACTCCTGTCGATCCGTTTTGAACGAAATGCCAACCCAGAGGAGAAGGGGCTGCAAAAGCTAGGAGAGGAAGCAAGAAAAATTGTAGAAGGGAAATCATAGTCGTAGGAACGGACTTGCCTTGCTTGATAACCTCTCAAAGCCCTTTTATATGTGACCCCGCATCCACACATTTGGTATTTGCCTTGACTCTCTAAATCATTTTTCCACACCTGTGGGGTCGACAAGAGATGTACGGATAAGGATCCCAGCTAGACTGACATCTTCACCGGTATACCATTTTTCCCTTCGTCCATGCGGTTCATGGCTATATTCAGAAAGCTTATATTATTCCTAGAATGAGGTATTTGTCGCACGAATAGACTTCGGAATCAAACCTGTCCTCGAGGGCTGCTTGTTCTGGATACAAATATCTGGTCCCACGTCCAAATCACATCACGCATTGGTAAGTAAAACTTCCACGGCTAAGCGTCGGGTTTCGGGGCTCGAGCGCGTTGAGAGCGGTGAATATGAGTCCGGCAGCATAAGAATAGTTGACTCGAAAAGAAAGTCCCAAACCCAGTCACTAAGCCCACAAGAATAAGCCCAATATTTGTAGGACCCATAAGGGGAGGACGATATTTAGCAAGAGTATGGTGTTTCTGACCAGACATGAGTGATAGAGAATTCCTGTTATGTGGGCAGAGCCAACACGTGAATAAAATAATGCCACGCCTTTCTTGGTTCTCGAGATTATTTCCCACTCGAAATGAGGAGTGAAGGGGAATTTTTTTGAATTCTGTTGGTTTAGGCGCATATACATGGCAGGTGTCTCGAGTCTGGTGGATGAAATACTGAAACCGGACTCGAAGGGTCAGAAATCAAAGTTAAAATAAACAAAGGCACACTTTCCGCACTAAAAAGGCTATTGATTCGGGGGCGATACCTGTTTGTAAGCTATGTCCATAAATTTAACACGTAAACCTCCACATTCAGGAGAGCTGGGATTCAAATCGTGTTTCTGACAGTGAAGAATCAAGACCACCCTTGTCGAGGGTAGAAATCAATTTGATATGCCCCGCAATTTCTTGGCTCATAGCCGACATGAGTCCTCTCAAAGTTTTAAGACGTGTCCATAAGATTGCATGATGGGGTGAGAGGGTCCAACCATATACAAAGCTAGGTGAGAAACAAGGGAGTTAGAGATTAGGAAGTACCGTAACACATTCTCGAATACATGAATGAATGACACGGCCTTTTCTCGTCCCCATTTAAGGTGGAAGTGGAATTCCTTGATCTTTCACAGGTGGAGCCTTTCCATCACCGATCAAGACATGCGATCCAACACTGGTTACACCACCAACAGTCAGGAAGATGTAAGCTAGTAAAAAGGATAGTTAGTATATGCATAGTTCGTTGTGAATCAAAGATATTGGGACGCACCAGGTCCAGGGGGATAAACACGATTGTTCGGAGGGCTGGTGATCGTGATCGTCTTGTGGTTCGGCGCGAGGACGGCATCCATGAAAACTAGGCGGGAACTTGAATGGAAAGCATGTGATGAGAACCCGAGGTCCATTAGCGCAACTATGGATTTTATTCAGTTTTGATCAGTGTGACACGTTTAAGAAACCCACCTTTCATGTCAGTCGTTCTAATTCCAGTGGGTATATCCACAGTGATGGTGAAGGTATGATGGAATGGAATAATCTTTGGAACATCGCGTAAGGTCGGACGAGATACGCCCATATACGACGGATTGAGATACTCGACGCGGAATTCACTGACGTGAGAGTGAATACGGGGTGAATGTCCTGCAGCGTATTCAAACGTACGAATGGAATCTCGTAGTATTCACAATTCCTTGATTGGGGTTCGAACCCGCCAAGAAGATGTTACTGAGAAAAGCCATGGAAAATTAGACGAGTTTTATTGCCACAAAAATGGAAAAGCTCACCCATTGGGTGTTAAAGTTACAGAAGAGTGATACAGTCGCGCGATATCTGTTGTGGGCATACCTTGATTGCTAAATCTGTGCCCTGCGGGTGCGTTAGGTGTGTATAAAACAGGCGTGAATCTTATCAATGGGTTAACCACTGAAGGTCATTTTTAAGTTGACAAGGGTGTCTACTTACGCAGGATGATCCGCGTTCGACTGTTCCCCATCGGGGAACCGATCTTGGGCTGTATTAATGGATGGATAGCCTGTCTGTCCGCCACTAATAATAAGCACCCCCCCGTCTGGCATAAGTATCATTTCAGACATAATCCTTCCTTCCAACATTCGCTCCACCTCCCAGCCTCGTTCGATACCCTCTGAAGTGAGCGTAATCCGGCTGCACTGGTCTGATGCTGGATCCTGCGCAGACACGTCCTCAAATGGCGTAGTATCGCTAATATTGCTACCGCCACAGACAAGGACCTCAGGGGTAAAGTGGGGTGGGAACATAGGGAGGAGTGTTGCAGTACCATCAAATGGGTTTGAGACTCGAACGCCGTTGGGGATGTCTGGAAGGCGGGTCTCAGTGTTAGTTTCAACGTCATATATTGTGGACTGCGTGTTGGATATCATAAGGATTTTTCCATCCGGGAGTGCAAATACACTAGTGGGTGCGAGAGTTTAGTTTTGGCTTCTGAAGTAAGATAACTAGCTTACCGAGGGAACAAATTTGCTGGAATAGTGCGTTCAAGAAAAGGTAAAGGGCGAGGAATTCCGTTATCTTTGCTCGGAAAGAACTCAACAGTATTCTCAGGATCTGTATTGTAAAAATTTGTAAGTTCGTGCGTGCCACCAACAATCATCTACGCCGTCATCCATGAGGTAAGTAATAATTTAAGGCTAAATGAAGAGGAAGAATCGTACCAACGATCCATCAAAAATACGTAGTGTAGAAGTGTACCATCTATTCGCTGCGAGGCGCAGATGCTGAGCGTCCTCAGTTATAGTGCATCCTACACCGGAAGCGTCTGTGCATGGCTCAAACAACCGGACCATCATACGCCCATCGGTGGTGTATGGAAACTCTGCTACATTTCCTGCAACGTTAACCTAGGAAAAAGTTGAATATATTATCTAGCACAGGCTCATGGGAGCTTTTATGATGATTTGACTTACCATGGTTCCATTACTCAAAAACCCACCACTTGAACAAAACGTATCCGACACAACATCAAGAGGCGTCGCAGTGTTGGTTTCAAAATTCCACAAAGCACTCCAAGCACTGTGTCCATTGATTTGGAGGGGATCGTCTTGCACCCGGTCAAAGAGCACAGCGAGGGTGGGTGACACGACGATGGCTTCGATGGGTATGATTCCCGTCGTCCCGTTTTGAACGAATTGCCATCCCGGAGGCGAAGGGGATGCAGTTACGATGGGAGGAAGCAGTGAAAGCAGTGGGATGAACCACATTTGCGTGAGAACAAAGTTCTAGCAATCTCGTTCTTCCGGGTTTCCCAGAGGCCCTTTTTATACGCCATTGAAAACACTTTTCATCGGGGCACGTGTCGCTGTCAATCCTTCACTTCACTTTGTCCGTTGTGGGCAATACTAGAAGATGGGATAGACAATGGTTTGAACAGGGCGGGATGGCTGGACTTGTGCGACGAGATTCGAAGTTTGCTGGAGGCTTTGTCGCCGAGAGGAATATATCTTGCTTCAGGTCCATCACCTGCACCTGAAATTGTAAATACAACGATAAGAAGCGCTCGTGTCATGAGATAACATAACTTTAGCTGAACATACCTACAAGTCAATTCCATATGGGCGATACTTTTTTGACACGGGAATAAAGATATTATTATGTGGGCATTGAAGTTTTCTTGTGTGACGTTGAACCCGGCTAACGAGAAACACCTCTAGAAATCAAGCAAGAGGTTAACGGGTAGTATCGAGAAATAGATATCGAAGGTTTACACAGGAGGCCTCGTGCCGTACTCCCTAGTAAAGCGTATGCACGTTGGGGAAGGCCGTCAAAACAGACGCGAGAGATCGTACACCATGAGAAAGTTGAAGTCAGCTCAAAGCTGGGCTGTGTGTGCTTCGGGAATCGGCTTGTTCCGACTTTCAAAAGCCAAAACCTTATTTCGGGGGATCGCCCGAATCCAACTTCGTCGACGTCTGGATGCTCCATCCTAGTACCTCACCACAACCGCCCCACTTTTTTATTCACCAAAGCAACGTACAGTCTCCTACACGGAAATAGCAGCCAATTTAAGTGAACCCACGACATAAGGGCCGACGCAAGGCGGGAATGCCGGAACCTAAATGTAGGAAAAGATTGCCTTATAGTAACGACCAACATATTCTCTCAGGTCTGTCAAGGGTTCTTAAGTATCTATGAGACACCTCGACGAAGAGGTCTTGTTTCAGATATTGTCCGTCTCCGCTTCGAACGGCAGGAAAGCGTAGATTATTGTTCCTTCGCCGCTGTCGACACAAACTTTAAACAGACGACCAAACCAAATACTCGAAGCAATACCAATATCCAGAAGATAGATTGCGCTTTCCGAGTCTCAAACGAAACACACAAAGGTACCACTGCGCCTCACGAACGTACTTGGCCAACGTACGGCGTAAATAGCTGGCTCTAATCAAATCCGATACGACGCTGCAAATAAAGCCGACAATACTAATAGATGAAAACTGCTACTCCATAGCGCCACACCATCATGTATACGTTTCAATTGAATACAGGTTGCATGACTTTCCGGGCTCTACATACCTCCCACCTCTCGGCTAGGCTTAAAGAATTCACTCAGAGCCTGCCAAGTTGCCAAGCTCGCTAATTACCAGGGTACATACACTATCCTTTCTCGCCAAGCTGGAAACGATGCCTACGTTATCTTCTGGTGAGCGAGGCTTAACGACAATTCACTTTAACTACCTCATGTAGTTATAAAAAGCCTACAAAGAGGCCAATTCTATCCACCTCCCCACACCTCCATCTTTTTTTTCTCTTTCTTCGTTCCAGGTCTTCTCATTTTTTTTTTACATCGACGCAGGCGTCCTGAATTTATAACACAACTTACCTCTAAATTCTGGCATTATGGTTTGCTTACTCGTCTTGGCTATCTCGACGCTCTTGGTGCCTTTCGCAGTGTTCGCCCACCCTATCTACTCTCATGGCTCATCCACTCATATTCATCGCCGCGAAACGCCCGAGTTGGATATTCTATTTGAAGGCAACAGACAGTTTCGTTCCAGTATTGAAGGGTCCGACCCAGGTTTATTGAAGAAGTTGTCTGATGATGGACAAGGTCAATCTCGGTTATTATAATTTTCACCCCAACAAACATTTTAAGAATCCCATTTATGTCGCCAGCCCCGCCATTTATGTTCATTGGCTGCTCTGATAGCCGTGCGAGCGAAGGAACCATCTTCAATGCCAAGCCAGGAACTTTCTTCACTGAGCGCAATATTGCAAACCAGTTCCACAGCACTGATGCCAACAGGTGGGTAGTTTACGAAACCACACGCTTACAGCCTATATTTACCAAGCTGTTCTGTATCACAGCTTGACTGTCTTATCTTATGCCGTGTCGGTTCTCGGGGTGAAGCATGTTGTAGTCATGGGCCATTACGGGTGCGGTGGAGTCGCGGCCGCTATTGCGACGCCACCGTCAGCTCCTGTCGACGCAGCAAATGGTGCCGTTCAGAACTGGATTGATCCAATTCGAGACCTGTTCCGAACATCTACAAGGCATGTACCTAACTGATTTGGTTGATAGTTTACTCAATGATCAATGTTCCTAGACCAGAAATCGTGGAACTTCGTGAAAGAAATCGGAATCTCACAGTAGTGGAGGAGTCCGATATTAAAGAACGTAAGTAAAATTCCTCCCTTACCTCATCCCTACATCTAACGACACTACTTAGCTGGGTTCCGTGCGCTTGTCGAGGAAAATGTGAAGGAAAACGTTCGTCGCATCGCATCCGACACCGTAATCTCTAACGTGAGTGCCCAAATCCGGGCGTTTAAAAACGTTCTAATGGCCATGATAGCATTACGCTCTCCTCGCTACCGGCACAAATTCAACCGCCAAGCGTGCTGATCACCACGGCGGGCCCCCTGCTGAGGTCTTCATTCATGGCTGGATCTACGATATCGAAAACGGCCAAATAACCGATCTCGCGGTTTCAACTGGCCCTCCTGGGGTGCCGATTCCCCCGACACCTTTTGCTGCTGGAATAAAGCCGGCAGAAGCCTCGGTAAAGACAACACGAGCCTCGTGTGAACAACTTTGCAAAGTCAAACGGAGCCTTCTTGGAAAACTACCTTGGTAGACCGCCAATCGGCCCCCTTTTGTTACTTGATTTATTTTTTGTCGTTCATTCGCCCCCAGTGTCTCCTTTCTTTCGTACGGATTTTTAGCGTCATTTTAAGATAAATCATTACCAAACAACCTATTATATTTTCACCACAAAGAAAATCACGTATGTTTTTGGCAGATTCGTTCCACAGCAACTGTCATATCAGTGATAGCACCCGGCGATGGCGGTGACAGACGCATTGACTAGATGACTATGTTATTTGGCGTCAGTTACACGAGGATAGCTGTCCAGATCGTTATATTCTGGGGGAGTTGCGAGAATCCATATATGTGCAGACAGTGTCTTGGGGTGCGAATAGGTGGTTTGTTAATGGAACCGTACTCACACGTCAATATATGTTTAACTTGCAACTGGGCGTTCGACCTTGATAGATTTGTCGAGAATCTCAGCCCACTTAAAGGTAAACGCAACGATCGTATACGCACTTACTGACAGTGTTTATGGATTCAACACTTCGAATTGTCGGTAGCATATAGGAGCCCCGCGGAATTCCGGGGGCGCCTAGGACATTCGAATTCACAGCGCCTTGGACTTGTTTCTCGGAATTTCATAGTGAATATTCCGCGGATATTTTTGTTTAATTACTGAAGCCCAGCACAATATCAGGGGCTTGAGTTGGAGGGCTCCATCTTATCCCGAGATGCCGTCTCATAGTTATTCAGCGGGGTTTAGTTTGTTCCGTGCGTGGAGGAGTAAGGCCATAAGGAACTTCCATGGGGCATGTAATGATCATCAAATACTCTGCCACCATCAGCGCCCGCCCCAGGCCGATCCTCACATCTTCAAGGCCAGACCGACACACTCGGTGCTTTTGCAAGACACCGAAGAATTTCTGCCCACTTCTCCAGATTCTGTTTTTGATAATGATCTATAACTCGGCAGATAATACCTAAGCTTCTTACACAATTCTAATTTTGATAAACTTGGCGATATTGTTACATACAGTTTCTCTGTTTTTATGCTGGGACGGGACGGACGGTTCGACGATTACAATGGTACTCGCAGGTCCAAATGAATAAGGCGGGGGAGTGGGAACCGATTTTTGGAAAGTATGCTCGATTATAGGTGCAACGAATAGCAAGAAAGCTGATGGGAACACAATACTGTTCCTGTATAACTGTTGATATCACGGGAACGACTAAGATGGAAAAATTGTCTGTGTGGATGCGATGCTGAGAAGTGGCGTGCAAATGAAGGGCTGATCCCTGATCGGATAAGATATGGTGCCGGGGAAATGGCGATGCGATAAGGGCAATGACCGTGTGAGAGGGTATAAGTTATTTTTGGGAGGCTGCTGGGGTTAAGGGGACTCGAAGCAGGGGACCGAAGAGTCCAACCTCTCTAGTACGGCGGCCGTTTGAATTCACTGCTGATGACAAGGGCTTCTGGGTCGTACTCGTCACCTTTCATGATCTTTCCTGAGGCATCGTACTCCATGTATGACTTGTCCGAGGGGCTCTCGAAAGTCTCCATCTATGGTTTGGGGCATCAGAGAGTATTTGGGAGTATTCATCCAAAATAGACGTACCTGTACGTGGACTCCCTCGGATGGCGCCGCAGTGGATAACCTTGTGGAAATTTTAGGGCGGAGAATAGTTCCCCCTCCAGAGCGGAAAGCCAATGTGGAACCTTGAGTCGTGGTGCTGATGACGCTGTCTTAGACTCTGCAGGAAAAGAAGCACTGGATCAACTACGTACGCGAAGACTTCGGGTCCCTTGGATGTGTATTGGGTCAAACGTCGGACGGCACGGCATGCTACGATCTTTGGAAAAAGTATTAAGGGGTGGAAGTTTGCATTGATGAGAGGGCCTACTAACAGTTGACGCGATGGCAGCGGGTACATTGGCGATAATGGACATCACCGGGTTGAGGTTTAGAAGCATGAAAACCTAGGAGGCAAAGTTAGAGTTAGCTGATTATAACTCTAGGCCCTAACAAGGTGACCCACAGTCGCAATCAAATTCGCCAGGAATCTGTTCAAATCTTTCAGGGATGATTTTGTGTACGGGGGGTGTTTGGCTTACGCGATAGCAAAATAAATGAGACCATCATTGAAGATAAGCGACACGAGGCGCGAACGGGCAGAAGTGCCGAAGAAAAGTTTGTAGGCGGTCAACGATAGAACGGTGAAGTCGAAAGCCATGGTGTAAATAAACGTAATGGCCAGCAGGTGGTTGTTCGTCGAAGTGATCTGGCAGCCCTGCTCGGGTGTCCACTCTGCTTTTAACAAAATACCTAAGATAACAGGAGATATTTCAGGCTGTGGTCACGATATATCGAAATACTAGGACGCACCGTGTAAAAGTAGAGACCAATGTCCAAGGATGACACAAATCAGGGGAACTACGATGTACAGCTTCTGTGACCATACAGCCATGCTATGTGTATAACCATATGAGAGGGGACTTCATTATGGGGGCCTGAAAAAACATACGTTCTGAGGGACAAGTTGATACTGGCGAGCCCAATAGCCGCATTTCCGAAGCACTAAGAGAACATGAGATACACCCAGATTGCATGACACATATAGGGACATACTTGGTTAAATGTGTACAGGCCCTGGCAATCGATTTCGCTATTGTGCGAATTAGCAACACCATCTCGTTTCAAAAATAGTGCGCGCATACGTCGTAACATTTAAGGCGACCGCGCTGTGTCATGGTACAATCAGTGATCCATCCCCTAAGCAATGCTTGCTTGACACTCACATGCCAATCAGTGCAAACAACAGAACGTAGCGATTCAGAAAGTAGAATATCTATGATCTTATAGGTCAAAAGACGCAAACAGGAAAAGGAAAATAAAAGTGTCCGCACCAATGGCCACCGGAACGTTTTCTTGCCTGAGATGTATTGCCAATCGAAATCCAAAGATGTGAACCATTCCCAGCTAAGAGATGTCAGGTATCTGGTCCATGTACCGAAATGAATGCAACACACATGTAAAGGCCCAGCAAAGTGTGCATGAACTTTGCAAATGCGGCTGTGAAGGGGGAGTTCATATCACACTGATGAGATCAGTATCCTCACATACCACCATCTTTCTTAACCTCGTCCTGTGAAGACCAGTCTACCATGATTACGAGGATAGGAGCCCGAACGGTTGGAGGGGTTGAGGGGTAGAAGACCAAAGGCGCGAATTTATAAAGGGGCCATGTGGGGCTTATGCTGAATCTGGTGTGGTTCTTTACTAGAACCTTTTCTGGCTGCTTCGACTTCGACGTTGCTGTATTATAAATTCAGGCAACGTCAGTACTTGTCTTGGGATCCTTTTCCTACTAATCTCCATCCCCAAACGGTATCTTTCCCCCCAAATTCATAACGGCATGCCCTGAAGGCGTGCATCAAAAAGGCTGAAATCATTTCTCCGATGTATGGAGTTATCCTATCGGGGATAGACATGACATTTAACCTACAAACGCATTTCACCATGAAATTGTCCCAGAAGCGGGAGTAGGTGTTTTTCTCTCGGAAAGCACCCACTACCACTAGTCCAGATATGTTTGCCTTGGGTTATTTGCCGTTGTGGTCTCTCAGCTTTTTGCCTAACGCCCGAAAACCAGCTGTACGCCAGAAGCATCCAAGGTCACGCTTGCCATTTGCACAAGGCTGTGGGGACGAGCTCTGAAGAGAATGCTTCGCAGCTAGCCCTCAGTCGAGGTTCCGAGCCAGCTGCTAAGGACAGATATAATCCCTCTTGTCGTGTGAATTGGGGGTCGGGAAAATCTCCAAGAGTTTCCAGGCAGCCTATCCGACGTCATTTCGGCTTCCAAGAGATCGATGATTTTTTTATGCACATTTGCACACCCCCGTAAGGTGCCGTTGGTGTGAGTTTTTTTTTTGTCGGGGAGAATGTCCAACCCGCGTAACGGAAGTTGCCGAATTTAGTTTTCCGACAAATTCCTGGCACACGGTGGGGATTTCCTAGGATCCTTTCTCTACGGAATCACTGTTCAGTATGGCGTACAGGTTTTTCCGTTGTGCGCAGTGGAAAAGACAGCTTCTAGACCAAAAAATCTTCAACTGCTATACAAACATCAAAAGCCAGCGCTACCAGTCTATTTAGTTGATCATCTGATCTAGAGTCGATTGTCATCATCATACACAACATCCCATCGTCCTTCTTGCATCTGACCAACCTTACATGGATATTCGGGACCTTCAACGATGCTAACGGAGCTGTCCGAATGCCAGAATATTCTGTCCTAGCCTTGAGAATAATGGGAGGATAACTTTACGGAAATTTCTCCTTTTTTCTCAGTCAATGGGGCAAGATATGGTAGATTAAAACATATGTGGGATTTCAGGGCTGTGGAGAACCCTCACCTCCAGCGCCCCAACCCTCGAACCTTGAATCCAAATCATCAATAATGGTCGCAAAGCAACGCGGGAGAAGGCGGAGTACGGACCCTTGTTTTTTTTTATTTTTCACACCATCGCCCACTAACTCCACATCCATCTGCTTGGAAGTTCGGCTTGCCATTTTGAAGACCTGTGACCCTCCGTTTGGAATTTCTTACACGCCGTCCCAAGAATAGGCCCTTCGAATTTTATTAATCCGAGGTTAAAAAATGATCATGATTATACGCAGCGTCTGTACACACACAAATCGCGAGCTTGAATGCTGAGCCTGTCTGTTGGACAGCGAAATTGGAGTATGTCAATCTAAGTTCAACTGCCGGATCCCTTACATTTATTCAATTAAAGAGGGCGGCCAGGGTCGACGAAGGGTCGATGCCCTCATCCGCTTATCGAGAACAGAAGAAAAGCATGGATAAAATTAGAGAGGTCGCAGATTCCCGACTTTGATTACAAGCTTTAGCTTGAGTTTCGTTATACTTGTAACACCACCTTTCTATTCTTTCGCATAAACTAACAATTTAGCGAGACATTTTACACAGTCTAAATATCACCCCTCTTCTCTACCTCCTCAAGGGCCACAGTAACGAAATTTACAGGACCAGGCCCAGGAGAAGGACAATACATACTCTCCATACTTGTGGCGCCCATATGTGAAAACTGACATGACAAGCGCTATTAAGCCCTTTTTATGTTCAGGTGGTTCTTCATTTCCGGATAAATGAACACAATACTATGTACTGTTGTGCAAATGAGGTAGAGGCACATCAAGTAGCTCGATTCGGCGGAACTTGTCCAGGTTCTAGAAAGATTAGGATTATTTTTGGTTTGGGTATACGTATTGACGAGTACGAGATGACGGTATAAAATTTTGGGACGCTATATTGGGCTTCCCTTTGACTCAATGTCGCCATCCGTTTCGCTCCCATCTCGAAGCGTTCGTCTTGATTTTGTTTCGTAATCAAGGCCCCGCTCATGCCCAAGTTCGGCCTGTGTGAAGGTTTCCATCTACGAGGCGGGTTCAGAATTGCTCGCCGTGAATGGCTGTAAATATGTTTTTACCTGGACGTGAACACCGGTCTGGGGCCCGCTCTTAAACGAAGCGATTGTATTGATCCCCCGCGTATTACTGCGGAAATTGATGTTACCGCCTTGGGATGTTGATCCGCCGCTATAGTTGTCGGGGGTTAATCGGTAACTTTACCATAGCCTAATAAAAACGAACGTACTAGATTTCCGGACCTTGATTGGTGAAATTTGTCAATCTCCGGACAACTCGACCCGCTACTATCTGTGAAGGAAAAGTTAGGTGTTATCAGACCACTCGGGGTGATACTAAGCAATGGACTTACGGTAGACGCGACACACGCGGGGACATTGAAGATAACGCTCATGATCTGGTTTAAATTCAGGACCATGAACACTGTTGCTAGAAGGTTGGCCAGGAATCTAGAAACGGCAGACGTCAGCTATAGTACAATCATAGTGCCGTGATCTCATAACGTACGCAATGATGAAGAAAATTAAGCCGTCTTCAAAAATCATTTTCGCGATCCTGCTCGCTCCGAAGCCTTGGTTTTTTGAATTGATTCCGAGGAGTTTGTATGCATTGAGGACAAGGACAACAAGATCAAAGCACATGGAATAAATGAATGTGGTGGCGAGAATTTTGTTATTCGTGGTGAGTATTATGCACCCCTTGGTCGGATCCCAAACAGCAGACAGCAGAACGCCTAGACGATTGGGTTAAATGAAAGATGTTCGGTATTTAGTACCTCCCGGAAGTACCTTGAAGAATTAAGGACCAATGCCCCATAATGATCAGGACGAGTATGCCAATGATGTACCGATTTTGCGACCAGACTGCCATCCTGAAAAGACGTAATTCAGACTAGAGTCAAAAAAGTTCAGGACACGCATTTACGTACGTCCTGATTGAAAGGTTTATACTCGCTAACCCCAGGGCAGCGTTCCCAGCAAGCTTTCGAAAGTGTAATAAGTAATGGTGTGGGAAGGATAAGAGTAGGGAAAGCTCACTTGATTGAACGTATACAGCGCCTGGCAATTGATTTCTCTACCAATTATGCTAGAGTCGTGGCTATGTAGATAGTGGTGGAACGGGGACGTACGAGGTTGTGTCAAGCGCGACAATACTAGAAATTCCAGTGTGATTAGAGTCGGCAAGAACATAAGAAATTTCAAGCATTTACATTCCGATCATCGCGAATAGCAAAAGATATCGGCCTCCAAAGTAGAAAATCTACGATGCTTCCTGAGCATAAAACGCGGCCATGCAAGGGGTGTGGTAGGCTTACCATCGGCCATCTGAATTTTTTTCTCCCAGAGATAAAGTCCCAATCGAAGCCGAGGGAGAGGAACCACTCATAGCTACTCACTGTTAGTTTACTTGTCGAGTTCGAAGAGTAGAAGCACGAACATGTAGAGGCCGAGAAGCGCATGCATAAACTTGCTGAAAACGTCTGCATCCTTCTGTACCTCTGCCATGGATTTCCAATCAGGCATGCTTGTCGAGCAAGACGAGGACGACTCGTGGGCGGGGAAAAGTGAAGGAGTGGCTGGATGTACGATCCCGAGGGCTGGGAGTCCACTAGTCGAGTAACAACCGCTTATAAGTTAAAATCATGAAAAGAAGCAGACGTGGTAACGTACCGTGAGGCAAAAGACTAATTGCCACGGGAAACTTTCTTCAGATATGTGGCCATGCCTCATATGAGGGATAAGGGAACACCCCATTGAAATTTCAATCATCATTAACGGAGGCAGAAGCATTATGCCCATGGGGATAATTTTGAAATATAATTAGATCATAAGTTAGGCAGTTGGTAAAGTTACACTGGCACGACGTTTTCCATTCTAAGTTCCTGAATATTGCACGCTAACCCAATTTCGGCCTTGGTGGCCTGCGCAGGAAGAACAGGAAAAGTCGAGGGGCCTGGACTCGTCGCAGAAAATACTTGTTATAAGGGTTTGTGCAACGAATTCCATCTCGTCCGGGAACCGCGCCTACACGTGCTGACTGAACATCCGGCGAGGGCGGGATAGCAAGAATTATTCCCTTGACATTCGGCGCTCAGTGGACAGGGCAGGAAGAAGCACACTGGATGGCCAAGCGCCTCCATCCGATGATCAAGAGCCGGGACCGGGTACAAAGCTCTCACATAGGAGGGGAGTTATTCGGTCTTCTTTCCAACGAATTTGGACACCGGGGTTCACCGATTGCTAAGAAAAGCTGAGAGTTGACAGTCTGGGGGCCGGCAATAGCGTGGTTAGCAAAACCTTGACTAGTGGGTCTACAACACTGATGTATATATGTAGGCACATCGATTCACCAGTGGCCGGATTTGGGCGGATCTGTCTTCCATGTTGCCTGTGCCAAGCACCGAGAAAAGAAATTTTGAGAGGATCCACCTAAGCGAGAATCTGAGGTCGAATTGGTGGCTCGACGAGATAACGGACGAGAGTAAATGTACGATTTTTGAAGTCTCTCATATAGGTTGATAAAAAAGAAAAACGCCGCGAGGTTGGCCAGGAGTGATGATGTGATTTTCGCTTTTATCGACACCCTTCGGGTTTACCATAGCTGTCGATAGTTAGAAGTAATGTTCAAACTTAGATATCAGATTGTTCTTCTCACCAGTTTGCTAAGGCAACGTGGAGTATAAAGTGTGCGCTTTATGTTGTCTTGGAAAGCCGTGCGTCGTGCTCCGGGTCGCTTGGGAAAACGTTCAAGCTTCTGTTTTGTCCTTCCTCGGGAGTCGAAGATTTGTACTTCTTGCCTCTTTCTTGAATCTGATGGACCCGAATAACAGAACACCAGGTGTGTAGGCATAAAGAAAGGTATGAGACTTGCGTAATTGAGTCCTTGAGCGTTGTCTCCTTTGTTTGAGGCCAATCGGAAGGGCGGGCCGCTCGTCGAACCAACTTGATGAAATTTCCCACCCTTTCGGGGCATCCAGAAGACCCTCACTTCCTTTAGTAGCGAGCGGCAACCGAAGGCTGCGCCCGGGCTGCGCAAATGCACTTTGTTACAGCACCGAGCCTCAGATTTGTGGGTCAACATGCTCAAGAGAGCCTCCCAAAAGTATGCCCTCACAGAAGACCAACGACGGATGTATGCTTCCGAAAAGCTAATGAACTTTCGGTGGATCTCCAAAATTTTCGCAACTCACTCAACTTATGTTCTTTCTGACGAAGATTTGGCGCCTGCCGCATTAAACACTGAATTGAGTGAACTTGGTGAGTTTTCTCCCTTTGAGTTGTATTTGGGTTGAGGTCATGGTTGGTTAGGGCAGTTTGCGGAGTTGGCCTACAGTATCGTTCCCCCGGGATTTCTACTCCAGAATTTCATGGTTCTTGCAGACCATAACTACCCTTTAGAAGGCTATACTGCTCTGCGAGGCGCCATATTTGTATCATCATTCAAAGGTCATACTGCCAAACTTCCAGGATATGTCGCATATCGCCCATTAACGAAACAACTGGTTGTTGCGATATCTGGTACCTCCTCAGTACAACAAGCCTATCATGATATAAGGACGTTGAAGCATCGCCATCCGTCAAAACGTGGACAGGTTCACTCAGGGTTCTGGGATTTGTACAAAGGTGTAAAACCGTTGGCACTGGATGGTATTCGGAAAGGCATCGAAGAGTGCGATGTATCTGAGCTCTGTATCACGGGGCATAGTATGGGTGGTAGCATGGCATACCTACTCTGCATGGACCTTTTGACCCCGGATAATACATACAAAATTCCCCTCTCAGCACGACTGAGACTCAAAATTGTTACCTTTGGTGCGCCACGAACGGGAAACCATGAGCTTGTGACTTACTGGCAAGAGCTCTTGAAATTGCACCGTGATACATACGGGCAACGTGCCGTAATAGAGCATTCTGTCAAGGCATACAACGATGGTCAGCCTTCATTTCTTGAGTCAAAGCAGTGTCAGGGACTGATATAATGAATTACAGGTGTGCCTGCCCTACCGCCAGCAAGATTTGGATTTCAACATTTCTCTCAGGAGCCTCTATATGTTGCTATGGGAAGAACATACCAGGTACCCACGGCGGAATCTGAGCATGCAATATTCACCGTTTCACCGCCCCTCGACGGGGAACTAGTGGCGCCTAATTTTCCACGTGGTGGCCACAACTACTACAATAACCGCGACATTGAACGACTCTCTCGTCGTCTTGGGTGGCTTGGGCAAGCAGAGCCAGAAAAGGATGGCTGGGAGGGTCGATATCGGCGGCTCGCACACAAACACCAAGCATAATGTTAGCCCTCTGGTTCGGCTCGGGCAAACATGGAAACGATGAGTATTCCCATCGTTTCTTACACGGACGATGCTCCAACGTCATGATAGTTGGTGGCTCGCCCTGTTTCTACCTAACGCGCGGAAACGTCGCATCTTTGATGTCTGCCTTTGTGTGATGGGTACAGGGGACGGGGCATTCCTTATTCTTTTTTACCTTCCACATACCCAATAAGCTAGGTAGTGTATAATTCTTTGATTATCTCCAATCATTTAGGAGAGATCAACTCCACCAATAATTTCGTCTCCTTGATACTAATAGACTATCAAATTGCATTTGACACTTGTAAAATTGTTCATCAATTGTTTATATCTGATTTGACATCGCCCTTCCCCCCACATTGTTGTTTCGCTTCCAGATTCAGCATTCCTTGCCTTGACCGGGAATGTCTATTTGGATATATGATTATAGCGCTAGTTCACCCGAACATGCCGACCAAGTTGAACGGAGAATCGGGGCCTCATGTGTACAAAGGTAACGTAGAGAAACCTAGATGGAGTATGTCAGGGAGTGTCCTGTCGAGAAAGCAACCATCCACATACCCTGGAATGATCGTGCGACGCTTATGTGTATCTAGGTACGGAATACTCAGTAAGTAGATATAATCAGAGTGTAGACAGAACAAACGCTGTATTCTCGGACCTTGTAAGCTGAGTTGTTGATCAAGCGTTACCATTACACAGCTTCGAGGTTTGTTGGATGGTACTCACCGAAAGCCCATTGTGAAACCAACGTGAATGTTAGAAACAAGATCGAACAGTCAGGAATTGTTCAACTTGAGGCGCACTGCTTTAGAAATTGACGTCATACATTCGTGGCTAGATTCCGGATCTCAATTATTCAGGAGATATATTATGTACAGATACCAAGAAGATTTGAACATTCATATAATCCCGAATACCAGTGCTCTAACAGTAATTCAGGAATACTGTATTTCAGCCTGTCAGCCTTTCAAGCTTCAACGCTTCAGCGCTCAGCTTCGAGACGGGGAAAGATTGCCACCCTGCACTCTGCCCGCGCCTTCGGTTTGGGCTATAAATAATTTAGGAGCCACCCGCCAAAGGGCTGGGTCAGAGCTAGATACGATCATTGATGGATGGCCACGAGACTGGTTTGTCCATGCTTACCGCTCCCATGGCCTTGGATACTGTCGAACAAGCTGTCACCCTTAATTGTCGGCATGACAGGATAGGAGCACTTCGCCCCTAGCAAGCATTTACCTACCAAGCTCCTTTCCAGAAGTTTTAAACATGTGCTCATACCATACCAAGCCGCACAACCACCTACGAGGGGGCGGGATTTCGATTCTCAGCATTCTCTTTTTCCTAACCCCTGAAAAAAGGTGATCATGGTGAGAATTTGTCAGGAAATTGATAACCGACAATAATGCGATACCATGGTTTCGTGTCTTCTCTGTCGAAAGATCCCAAAAAAAGACCCGAGGGAGGCATATAAGTCGATGGTGGAAGTGATTTACCTCCCCAGCTTCTTGTCTTTCCAGCTCTCTTTCCTTGACTCAGGACCGGTTCCTTATTCTTCTTTCCGACTCACCACTACCGTTTCAATTTTCATTCTCATTTTTTCAATCCCTTTCTGATTCATATTACTTCTTCACATACCTTCCTTGCCCGAGATGTTCTCAAAAGCATTCGCAGCTGCGATTCTTGCCTTGACATTTACCGTGCAGGTCCACGCGCATGCTGCGGTCTCCCCAGTTCTCGGCGTTGCAGGAGCTCCCAAGCGATCTGATGTTCAGAGACCTCGCGCCGCGACACCGTGTGGGAAAACTAATATCGCAGCAAACCTCGATACCTCAACACCAGTCGCTGCTGCCGCGGATGGCTCCTTCACAATGACAATCACCAATTTCAATCTGTTAGATCTTTTTCAAACTTGATGCATAAACAATAACAAATTAATCATTCACAGTCTCCGGGATGGATCGCGGCAAGTGGATATGACGGTCGACGCAACGGCTACGGGTCAAAATTTCGTCGCTGGAACGGTCACAAAAAATGGCGAAGCTGTAAGATACAATCTGAAAAATACAAAAATTTATCTGACCTAGATTTTTTTTTTGCTTTCATTAAGCGACCCCTCTCATTGAGTTCGGAGCAAATCACCGCGTCCCTGCCGGCTGGCACCAAATGCACCGGAGGAGCGGCGGGCAATCTGTGCCTTGCTGTAAGTTTACCTTAATTGTGAAATTATCATACTGATGGGCCGGTTTAGTCTTTCAAGTCTCTTGGTGGATTTGGAAATTGTGTCGTGGTACAACAAGGTGCTGCTGCTGCTGCTGCCGGTAATGCTACTGCCGGGGCGGGCACCGCTGCCGCTGGCACTGCTGGTAATACTGGAGCTGGTGGTGCCGCGGCCGGGGCGGGTACTGCTGCTGCTGGTACAAGTGGTGCTACGGCTGGTACTGCCGGGGCTGCCGGGGCTGCTGCTGGTACTGCTGGAACCACTACTGGTGCTGCCGGTACTGGTGGTGCTGCTGGTGGTGCTGCTGGGGGCGCTACTACAGGGACTGGTGCGACTGGAAACGGAGTATGAGTTTTATTACGACGAGTTTGATCTAGATTACTAACCAAGACCGTTCCAGGCAACAAGAAAAGAAAAGATCGCCCAAGCCGCGAAGGATCTTCTCGGTAAAAATGCTGTGAGTAACTTATCGATAGTACTTGACATCCATTGAATAACGTCCACATGCAGGGTACCCGTGCGCCTCGCGCTCTTCGAGCTGAAATGGAAGTTCGTGGGGAGGATGCTGTCAGGATGTTCAAGCGAGGCGTTCTAAATTGGATGTGGGTATAATAGGAACGGCGAATCATGAGAGCGACTTTACGCGTTCAATAGTGGTGACGGACCGGTCGTCAAGTATCTGGGTCACGTTGTACATTACTTTAGCCACATCGACTGTGGTCTATGGAATACATATCAAGGGATTTGGCTGATATGGTCTTCGTGATTCTCGTCGCGTATAAGCGATTTGCGTAGACGTGTTTAATTAGACGGAGTTGAAGGTGTTGTTCGTGAATACGGGAGGCAAAATCGGGCCCGAGCTCCTTCTTTGATCAGACCCCAGACACCTGTTTGACATTTTGATTTTCGTGTCCGAATCGCACGGCTCAGGAACTGTTGCAAACGCGTACCACCTATTTCATGAGTATCGGTAAGTTACGAAAAGCATCGCCTTCAAGGGTTGCATAGGAGCATATTCGAACAACCTGTCATTTATTGCTAGGATAAGGTGCTTCCCGACGTTCATGGGTAATATGCTTTGAGGCAGGAGACTGATTGGTTGGTTATTTTAGATCACTGGATAACAGACCCAAATGAATGGGTTTTACAAGCGTCTGTAGTCGCGTCTCATGATCTTCTTGAACAGGTTTCGAACAGGATCATGATGGATGATTTATTCTTGGAAAATAGCGCGCGCGGCTATGGGAAGTGGTTGGGGAATGTCCACGGATAACAGGTGAATTGGATTGTGGCGTTCATTATGAGAGGTAACCGAAACTCCGGAGAAAACACAGGCTGGGGTAAATGTCGAGTATTGAATTTACAACGTAACCAAGATCCGCAATCTAGATAGACAAAAGGATTATTTCAATTGAGTGTACTGGAAGGGGCCATGTTTAAGCCTTTCTATAGCAGAAAAGAGGGGAAAGACCACACGTCGATATCGGATGACACAGTTTCACGTACCAATGTAAGGTACCGATCCGACATGGGAGTATTCTGTGTATCACGGGTGAGGGAGTTCACAAGCGATGAGCATAGATATTCGGTAACGTACGCCTGCGCGTGTTTGGGCTGCAGAATACAGTGGATGATGGACAAGGTAACGACGGAACCGGCTGAGAAATGGCATCATTCAGCCCGACTGGGACCCCGGAACCAATTTAGTATTCGTAACCGAGTCGTGGCAGCACACGCCTCTTGAACCGACATCTCTTCCTCATCCGCAATTTCTCCTTGATATCACGACGGAGGGTATCGATACTTATCAATTGTTGCTGATAAAACGTGTTATTTTTGGTCAGAACCTGTCAAACAAGATGCTTCGACGATAACTGGACCTGATCTTCCAGAATGACTCTCGGAGTTTGGGCGGAGGCTTCACGTGGAATCGCAAGCTCTCAAATGTTCCATGTACTTGCCGAGTACTGGGGGGAAGGACCGGTCTAGCATGACTGGAACTCGACAATCGAACTCCCCGGGCTTGGGGGATTTTCATCACAGACGGAGGTAGATTCTAGGGTTTGGGGAACTGGGCAGGTCTAGTTGGGGATTTAGCCTCGATATGTCTTTTTCGACCCACTCTCGATCTCACATTCATCGCCGCACGAGCTGAGACTCAGGCAACTCTCTCCTCGGGGTTAAATTTCCTTGGCCGAGCAGAGCGAAGCTCGATCCCGATAACACACGTCTATCAGTCAGCTGGACAACAAATTGGGACTGAGAGATGGTTCCTCTTGCTTGGGATCTCCCGCCTTCATGCGCAACAATGGTAGCAACATCTGCCGACCCTTCAATCACCCACATGTTCCAATGAAGGCACATCCTTCTCTCCTCTACCGAGACATCTCTACACCTGAAAATAATCTACCCTGTGTATAATGGCTTACCGAGAACCTTTGTGTTGGTTTTACTCGAGCATATATAAAGCCTAACATTCGTTCTGGGATGTCGTTACACAACTGGACAATGGGTATCCTCTCCACCTCCGTCGCGGTTCTTGCTGCAGCTTCTTTATCTCGAGCTTTATCAGCGTGTATTTTCGCGTCGAAGCCCCAGTATGACTACATCGTCGTCGGCTCCGGCGCGGGTGGTGGTCCCGTCGCGGCTCGCTTAGCAGAGGCGGGTTTTTCTGGTAAATTTTCTTTTTGGTGCAGCCAACTTGAAGATCCGCTAACGAATATCTATAGTACTCGTAGTTGAGGCTGGGCATGTCATCAACAATGACGTCAACTCGACACTTCCGTTGTACTTTGGCCGTGGCGTTGAAGGTTTGTCATTGTAATATGTCGTTGGGCTCACTTACAACTGTCCCTTAGATCCTCAGATACAGTTAAACTACACGTACAACGAATACCCAGCTGGCTTCAAGTATTCGAGACCAAATGGCTGGTAAGTACCACTGGTAGGACACGATACACACGGATCTGACAAAACATCTCAGGTATCCGCGAGGCCAAGGCATAGGAGGTTCAACGGTAAATCGTTTAGTATTACTTTTTTAAAATTTGTCATCGCTGAGCTTTTGTTCAGCTTAACAATGCTGCAATTAACATTCTTGGCGGCACGAGGGACGACTTTGATGGTCTTGCCAAAACATTCAATGATCCTTCCTGGTCGCGTGATAACATGCAGAACTATCTCAGACTGATCGAAAACAACCACTACGTTGCAAACGACCCAGACCACGGATACAAGGGATGGCTTCAGACCAACACGAATCCTGATCCATCGTTGGTTGATCCGAAGTTCCTCGGTTTGTTTATGTATTCTCCACGCTCAGAAATAATCTCATCCGCGTTAAATAGACGAACAATTTGTGGATGTTGCTGTCGGGATAGCCACAAGCGGTGTCCAAGTTTCTGATCTCAATACCCTTTCAGGGGATGGCGCATTGGGTGTCAACTCTCCGAGTTTCGCCAAGGACGCTCAATTTCGTCGTTCACACATTGGCCAAAGGCTCATGGCTGTTCAAAACGCGACTACCACATCTGGGAAACTCAGTTTCATCATGGACTCATTAGCAACCAAGATCCTTATGTGTACTGGTACTACCAGCAAGCTCCCGACAGCATATGGTGTCACTGTCGCCGTCAATGCACCCCTTCCTGTGTCCAGTAGGTTCAAAGGGAAGACATTAACAAAGATGGCGAACGTCACTGCCAAGTATGAGGTAATCGTTAGCGCAGGGGTATTCCAAAGTCCTCAACTTGTGAGTGTCAGACTTCGTGTTGATCGATGGTTTAGTTGACAAGTTACAATCACGCCAGCTCATGGTGCGACATAACAAACTCAGTTTGCAATGCCGAAACGAAAACTGACATGTACTTTAGCTTTCTGGTATTGGCGACAAAACCCACCTCACTAATGTTGGAATCACACCAGTAGTAAATTTACCAGGTGTCGGCTCTAACCTCCAAGGTGAGAAGGATTTTTTTATCTCAGCACGCCCGATTTGAACCTTCTTTTGAAGACCACGATGAAATTACCGTTGTTTGGAAGATGAATGCCAATTACTCAATCTGGGAGGGCTGCTATCTACTCTCGGATCCTACCAAGGATGCTTGCCTTGCCTACTGGCAAACTGGAAAACTCAACTTGTATTCTTTCGGTCCCATCTTCAGCGCCATCACCGCAAAAGCCTCGCCAAGCCTTGCAGCACCAAACATGTTGACATACTGGGCTCCAGCTCGTTTCATCGGTTTCTTCCGAGGTAAAGTAACTCGAGTTATTTCGGTTGAAGCTGGCTAATTCCTCCATTAGAATTCCCAGAACAAATCACTGCTCATGATGGCCTTGCAGCCACCGTCCTCAAAGCCCACCCTTCTTCAATAGGCACGGTTCGACTTACGGGTACTCACTTCCAGGATAAACTAGATATCCAAAAGCAGCGTTTCCAAGCTGCGGGTGCCGCTCAGGATATCATAGATCTGCGAAATGGTATCAAGGCCGCGCGCGCTGTTGTTGCCAGTGCAAACATTGCGAAACACATCAAGTCGGAGGACCTGCCAGGTGCAGCAGTTCAAACAGATGCACAACTTGATGACGATATTTACAAGCGCTCGTTTGGTAAGAATTACGATGTTTTGCTCCGAGAATAAACTAAATAAAGTTTTTTCATCGACAGGTCACCACGCTTGCTGCACTAACCCCATGGGGACAGGTGTGTTTGGATGCTCCACGTTTATAAGTGAACGACTCTGACACAGTTCATCGCAGATGCGAATGCCGTCCTCGATGGTGATTTCCGAGTTCGTGGTGTAGCGAACCTCAGGGTTGTAGACGCGAGCGCATGGCCTAGGGTGCCGGGCTTCTTCTTGGCAACACAGACCTATATGGTAAGTCTCAACGCGTCTAACTGACTGACCAATTCATGATTCACTAAACATACTTAACAGCTCTCGGAGAAGGCGGCCGACGTCATTATTAAGGCGGCCAAGGAGGTTGCGGCCTAATCCAAACAAATATTTCACGAGCTGGGTGCAACGTAAAGGCCTAAATATACCCGAGGAATGGACAATCCATTCCAACACTGTACTTCTGTCATTTATTTATTATTCATTCTATCTATGTATTATATGTGAATTTGGAAGATGAGCTCTCAGAAATAACTAATGGGTTATCTATAAGTACAATTTGTTCAGGGGTCGACTGATAATTAAATCCAAGTATTCGGCAGCTTTTGACATTTGTACCACGACTCTCCTATCTGCCTGGTAAGTATAATGAGGATGTAAGCAAGAGTAGTCCTCGTTTTACTTAGTCTAGTCGCTTATCGACTCATGTTTAGGAGCTAAATAACGGTTGTGCGAGGCTAGAACCTTGATACTGCTGTAAGTTCTAGGGTCTGCTTTTTGGTGGGCCTTAGTAATTTGCGATCCTGGATGCAGGTTCCCGGCAAGAGTGGGTAGACAGTTTATTCACATATGACGTCAACAAGATGGCAACATTTCATGCACTGATAGTAAAAACGCACATACGTGATTCGGACTGGAAAACCTACCGATGTCAGCCCCCCCGGAGTTTGTACGTCGCTCGACGAAGCCTTGCGGTCATCCGAAGCCGTGAAGCGGACAGAAGTATAGCAATTCTTCCCCCGCCGGGAACTATGCGCCGCGATCTGATAATGTAGGTTCATATTTGAATAAGGGCGCAGGATCGGAGAAAATGGCGGTGGTGTTGTATGCTTAGGCAGCGACAACCCGCAATTTCATATTTTTTTCTATTCAAATTTTCGCTGGGTCAAGTAATTCGGAGAGGGAGAGGGGTGTTGTACAAGTCCTGGACGTATTACTTCGTAGTACCTGAATACTGGGCAAGGCGTATGAGTACGAATCAGTATAAACGAGTACGTACAAGAGCGTAAAACTATCGTGTTTTTGGTGTCCTGAGTGATCATGATTTCAGGGTGCATTGATGATCCGCTGGACTACTTGGCATTATTTTTATGCGTGTGAAGCCAGCGCTCGTCTTTATTTCTTCTGGCTATGTTGTGTATGGGCTTCCCAGGCCACATCAGAAGCTAAGATCCCAGAATAATGGTATCGTTTACGAATAAGAGGCTGTGACAATGGTTTCCGAAGCACCAGTTGTAATGTTTGAGAATATGCAGTGCCGGCGTTGTTTGTCCATGTTTACCATGTTGGGTGCAATATAACCCTAACATTTATATCGTCTCGGACTCCTCATCCCCTCCAATCCGCAACGCGTTTTGTTGCTTTTTCATTGTCAATTCGGTATGTTTTCTCCTGGGATGTCGGTTTCAAGGATAACAAGCTCACCGATCCCTAGTTTAACACTTCACTCGCTATATCATGTGTGGAATTTTCGGTTATTGCAGTTTCTTGAAGGACAAGGTTCGTGTTCACTTTTCCTCCGTATCTCAGAATCGATACGTGTTCGCGATCTCCTGCCCCTGGTTCTACCGACCACAAGTCAACACGATCACGGACGATGATTGTGACATATTTCGGGAATCGCTTGTTGAGCACGAGGCGCTCAGCGGTGGTGTCCATGGATCGTAGTCAAACGACGTGGAGGGGGAGATCGTGCTTCAGTTTCGTCTTCGGATGCCCATTCGCTGTGTTTCCCCATAACCATGGCTCATATACGTTTACAGACTCGACAGGAGGTCCTCGAGGTGCTTTGTAGTGGACTTGCTCGTCAGGAGTATCGTGGATATGATTCAGCTGGACTTTGCATTGACGGGGATAAGCATGGAGAGACCATCTACTTCAAAGAAGTCGGAAAGGTAGCGGGTCTGCGCAAAAAGATCGCAGGCTCCAACGTAGATGTTGAGAAGGTTTCCGTATCTCAAGTCTCCATTGCTCATACCCGATGGGCGACGCACGGTCCTCCTTCAGAGACCAATTGTCATCCTGTTCGGTCTGATCCCAGATCAGAGTTTGTCGTCGTCCACAATGGTATCGTCACCAATAGCGCGGAGCTCAGGCTTGTTCTGCAGAAGCGAGGATACAAGTTTGAGACAGAGACCGATACCGAGGCCGTCGCAATCCTCACAAAATACCTGTATGATTCACAGTCGGATAAAGGAATTGCCTTCACCGACCTAGTCAAAACCGTTTTAAAAGAACTCGAGGGTTCATTCGCTTTCGTCTTTAAATCAACCCACTTCCCCAACGAGGTCGTCACGGCTCGTCGTGGATCTCCTCTCTTGATTGGCGTGAAGACCGACAAGAAACTCAAGGTTGACTTCGTCGATGTTGAGTTTGCAGGCCAAGACGCCAACGAAACCCGAGTTGATAGTCGTGAGTCCAACTTAATTAGGAGTTTAGGGAGAAACTCAATACCGTGTTTAGTCCAACCTAATTCCCCAACGAACCTTTTGGCGCCACCAACAGTTAATCCTAAGGTTCTTCGCACCCAGTCGCGCGCTTTTATGTCCGAGGATGGTCTACCACAGCCCATCGAATTTTTCATTGCTTCTGACGCTGCTGCTATTGTTGAGCATACCAAGCGTGTCCTCTATCTCGAAGATGACGACATTGCCCACATCGCTGAGGGTGAGCTCCATATCCATCGTCTCAGGCGCAAGGAAGAGGGCAATCAGACCCCTAGTCAAATTGCTACAACGAGGAATATCGAGACACTGGAACTTGAGATCGCCGCCATAATGAAAGGCAAGTTTGATACTTTCATGCAAAAGGAGATTTATGAGCAGCCCGAGTCTGTTGTCAACACTATGCGTGGCCGTGTCAACTTTGACGAGAATAAAATCACCTTGGGTGGGCTTCGCGCATATCTTCCTATTATGCGCCGCGGACGAAGGATCGTGTTTATTGCCTGCGGAACAAGTTACCATTCGTGTTTGGCAACGCGTGCTATATTCGAGGAACTCACGGAGATCCCGGTTAGCGTCGAGCTTGCTAGTGACTTCCTAGATCGCAAAACCCCTATCTTCAGAGATGACGTTTGTGTATTCCTCAGCCAGAGTGGTGAAACCGCAGATACAATCTTGGCGCTGAGATACTGTATGGAAAGGGGTGCGCTCTGCGTTGGTGTAGTCAATACTGTTGGTTCCACATTGTCACGGGAGACGCACTGTGGTGTCCACATCAACGCGGGTCCTGAAGTGGGAGTTGCGTCGACGAAAGTGAGTGCCTATGAATTTCAATATTTCTTTGAGGCTAACCACTTCATCTTTCCACCAAGGCTTATACCTCTCAATATGTTGCCCTTCTAATGATCGCACTTCAGCTATCTGAAGACCGTATTTCATTCACCGAAAGAAGGAACCAGATTATAGACGGGCTCCATGCGCTCCCTGGGCAGATCAAGAAGGTGCTTGAACAGGATCAGTCTCTTCAGCAACTCGCCACCACTGTCTCACACAACAAGAGTCTGCTTCTCATGGGTAGAGGTTATCAGTACGTTACTCGGAACTTTCATCTAGCTCGTAATGACATTGTCCCTTCCCAGGCATGCCACATGTCTCGAGGGCGCTCTTAAGATCAAGGAAATCAGTTACATGCATTCAGAAGGTACGTGATGTTTTTCACCAGAACTCACAGCGCTCATGCCCTTTTTTCATTAGGCATCCTTGCTGGAGAGCTAAAACATGGGCCCCTCGCCCTTATTGATGAGAACATGCCCGTCATCATTATCATGACTCAAGACTCTCTCTATCCTAAGGTCCAGTCCGCCTTCGCCCAGATCACAGCTCGCAAGGCCCAGCCGATCGTTCTTTGCAATGAGGGTGACGAGGGAATTCCCACAGGCGCCAAAACCATCCGCGTACCGAAGACCATTGATTGCTTGCAGGGTCTACTCAACATCATCCCCCTTCAGCTCTTGAGTTACCATCTTGCGGTGAAGAACGGATGCGATGTGGATTTCCCAAGGAACCTGTACGTCACCCTTCCGATGCATCGCACGCTGGCTGACACATGTTTTGATATCCAGGGCCAAATCTGTCACTGTAGAGTAAGCGATACACGCACCACGAAACCGGATATAATGTGTTCTGAAAACATAAATCATGGACAGAAAATTAGTGTAATTATATTTTTGCTTCTACAATTCGTACGTGTTACGGACTCTCCCTGTGAAGCCAGGCCTTTAGCTTAGATACATACCCATTGCCAGTTCGTCACCCACGTCTTGATATGTTGGAGTATACTATGGATAATGTTACAAATGTTATGATTATGATCAGCCTCCTTTCTTCGCAGCCTCTCTTCTATTCTCAATGACATGAAGATCCCCAAGGAGATTCACAGCCAAGAGATCCGGACGCGTTAATGTTAACGCTATCCACCCCGGTTTAATTAAAACACAGCACCATTTAATAACATGATAGCCGATAAATCACCTCGAACAACCCTGCGCAGCCGGAACGAGCTCTATCAATGATTTCCCGTTTATGCTATGTATTACACACATCGAATTGGCTAACTACTTCCAATTACAAACGAACGGAGACGAATGTCTGACGCGATTAATTTTGAACCTAAATGATATATGATTGACTAGAACGTATAAGTTATGGTGGTCCCGACGCGCTGCTCCGAGTCAGGGTTGGTGGGGTTAAGCGCTAGTGACAGGTTAGGACATCAAGCAGCCGCGGCGATGTATAAGAGACATGTCGGGGGAAAAATGCTAAACGTGATGGTGGGTGGCCGAAATCGATATACAGGAATGAAGTCAAATGTTGAGATAATTTCGAAAGAAATAAGCAAAAAAAGTCAGACTAGTCTACTTGTGAAATCTGTTCGTCGAGGAGTTCGAGGTCCAAACGCGATCGTAGTGATCCTCAAATAAAATCTTATCAAGTAAAAGACCATAGTAGGACGCAACGGCGCAACACCTCCCACGTTCGAGACTCATTGTAATCTGATGGACCCTGTACTTGCTGAAAGGCAACATTCCCCGGAAGTGTTGTGGGTTCCTAGAAAAAAATATTATGTTTCGACGCCATTATTCGGGTCCGTTCAAGGAGGAAACTGGCATGAGTTGGTGGCACATCAGAAATGATCTTGAGTGGAGAGTAACGTTTTTATTATCTCTCGAGGGACTAAACGATAACAAAATCACTTTTCTTTCTATTGAGACTCGTTGTCCAAAACAGCTGGTACAGACTGTAGAAACATTTACTCCAAGAGACTCGAGGGACGAGATCATTTGTCAGGGCTGGTAGAATGCGTCTACCTACGACAGGGCCAGCCGAGGTCGCAGAAACCGTGCCATCATTCTGAGGGTCTTGTGTTCGAGGAATAGGGCACGGATCGTGTGCCTCAGCAACATTGTTGGTAAAACAACACGCTGAGCACACGGTGTCATAAACATTGACACTTCCAGCGTCTCGGTAGACAGCCGTGTCGTATTTTGTACTTGGTATTCCCTGTCCCTAACATTTGTGCCGGGTGCGATAGCAAAACCAGCAGATGGCGGCCAAGACGCGGAGGCCGAAAATGGCAGCCATTGGGGGTATAAGAGGCCTATGAAAAAGCAATGAGTCCTCCAGTCAAGCAGTTCAAAATAGTTTCACTTCTCTCTTGATCACCAAGATCCTTTCAAGCAATATGCGCACCTCTGCTGCCTTTGTCCTCGCCCTCCCACTTCTCGCGGCCGCCAGCGCGGTTCCTCGCACCGAGACCCCAAGCCAGTGCAACACTGGCCCTATCCAGTGCTGCAACTCTGTTCAAGCTGTAAGGCACATTTTCTGGAGGAGAAAAATGTGCGGCTAATACGAGGTATCTTTACAGTCCAATGCCCCAGGCCTTCTTGGTCTCCTTGGCCTTTTAGGCGTCGTCCTCGGCCCTGTCACTGGTCTCGTTGGATGTAAGTTGGTAAAGATGAATAGAGTCGTAGTTGAGTACTGAATTTTTTTTCCTTAGTGGGCTGCAGTCCCCTCAGTGTTATCGGCGTAGGAGGGAACTCTTGGTATGTATAAAGTTTAATACTACAAAATTCTCCGGGTGCTAATTATTTTCAAGCACCGCGCAACCCGTTTGCTGCACTGGAAATACATTCGTAAGAACGAGTCACTCGTCGAATCAAAACACCGCTTACTGACTTGAATTTCAGCATGGCTTGATCAACATCGGCTGTTCTCCCATTAACATTAACCTTTGAAGTAAATTTTGTATATTATCCCGCAGAGTTAGGCCCAGGATGGCGGGGTGAAGATACGGGCGTTGTATAGGTTGTTGTATGATTTTTATCGTGATCTGGAATGTTCCTATCCTATTTTCAATAAAGAGAACTTGATTATTAAGTCAGAGACGTCGTGTTTGTGTCAAGTAGTCAGGATTAAATCCGCCGGGTTGGCGCGCTGCGAACAGAAACCCGGAGGGAAGACGGGAATAGCCGAGCTCGAGTTCGAATGTTGAAAGGATGGACATGAGTGGTGGATGAGAAAACTTTACTTGACACTGGATGACCTACGGTTGCCACAATATTCAAGCTTAGAATAATTCATTCCACGGACGCTTCAAGGTGTCGCACTAGCTTTCGTATCAGGTATAAGGGAATATTGGTCGACAAAGCCCCGGCCAGTCGATTATTACACCCGCTCCAGGTCTGGCGGTCTAGGAAAAGGGGCCCATATAAAATCAGCGGGGGAATCGCCAAGAACGTATCCAAGGTGCATCCGCGTCCGTTATGATACGAGAAGGTTGTCGATGGAAAGGGTGTTATCCGGGCGTAATTCAAGGCCTAGACGTAGATTTTTCGTGCTTCATAGATCGCCTCCAGTAGTCAGGAATCAGTTGCCAGAGATACACCGCCGTTCAGGGTTTTATTTTCAGGATACTTCGCAGAACGACCTCGGCGACTCTCGAAGAGCGGAAATAATGGTCCGCCATACAGAGTACTATGATCGATCGCGCAACTATATATTTCTGGGACAGGAAAAATAGTAAGAAAGAATGGATGTAGTGCCGCGCTTTTCATACCTCTCGGCGCGCGGGCTTCTCGCCTTCTTTACAGACTCCAAGGAAAGACACCGCTGGAGCCTTCCGCTTGAAGACGGCGCGCGGAGTCCAAATGGTAGTTCGTGAGGTGTATAAAAGTCCTAGCCAAGGACGCTACTCCTCAGTTGAGAATCTCACAGTACAACGAACTATAACTCTAACAACTCACCTCCCCTCTGACAAAATGTCTTCTCGGATTGTCGCCTTGTCTGCGCTCATTCTTGCCCTCCCACTCTTCGCAGCTGCCAGCGCTGTCCCTCGAACAGATCCTGTCAACCAATGTAACCCTGGGTCTGTCCAATGTTGCAACTCAGTAAAAGAGGTAAGGAGAGCACCATAATTGTGATGGCCGGCCTGAGAACTCGCACATAGCCAAAGGACTCTAAACTTTTGGGCAACTTCAACCTCCCAATAGGACTCATTAAAGGTCTTGTCGGTGGTAAGTATAACACGGCGTAACTTTTTGCATTGGTTAATGATCGTTCCAGAAAACTGCAGCCCCATCGATTTAATCGGTGTAGGAGGCGGAAACTCTTGGTATGCCGTCTTGTTCTCCTTATTGGTTGCTTTGGAATTGACTTGTTGTAATAGCAACACTCAACCAGTCTGCTGCACTAACAACAGCTTTGTAAGCACCCCATATCTTTGTCAGGCTGAGAGGTAGTTTGATTGTCATCTAGAACGGCGTCATCGCGCTGGGTTGTACACCCATCAACATCAACGTTTGAACTGGGGAGTGCCAATTTTCCAGTACGTGAGGTACCTGGAGTGTGGGAGCTCAAAGTCGTATTTCTTCATTGTTAGGCCTTTATTTAGCGAACGAAATATGAGACTTTACACATTTGGGCCTCGATATTCTGCATAAATGGACATGTTGTCAGTAAGTCTGGTATGAGGTGCGCCAACCTCGAAAAGAAGCACTTGACAATGAGCTTCATCACTGTTGCCTTGGTATACACCCGATGGTCACTTACCTATTATATATGAACTTGACAAGAAAAGAAAACAGCGTCGATTGTGAGAATCTCGAATGATCCGACTAGTGCCCCGATTTGGATTAGACCGAAGCTTTAGGCTTCATTTGTCCCTGTCCCTGTGTGGCGTCTGTACTGATCGTTGAGCAGTCGCGTCCGATAGTGCAACTGAACGCGAATGTTGCAACTAGGCACTTGGAATCCAGAAAAATTCAAGAAATATAATTGTGCCGAGCCTCCGACGCGTGGGTAATACCTGCTGACACCTCTCGTGCCGACATCATTGGCATGGCACCTTGAGAAGGTATGCCTCATAATATGCTCATCCGTACACAAGCACTCTTTCCCATTGATATCTGACCATGTCCTTGCGTTATCTTGGAGACCTCTATTCCAATTATTCGTTCTCGCATATTCAGCTAAGGTTTTTAGGTCATGATGTCACTGTTTTCTCTGCATCTTTGGCCATTCTAGTCTGCTTCGTGGTGTCGAGGATCTTGAAGCTAATGGATGGGATACAGGTTCGTTCATGCCATCCTGTTGTTTAAAGCCCAAGAGAATTTAATATTTACAGGCTGTAAATCATATGCCTGGGTATCGCGTCCCATTTCAACCTTTGGATTTACCTGGGGTAATCCTGCCGACCACCTGGTGGAATCCTGGGCTTTCATTTCCGTGGCTATGGCGGTCACACCGTATGTCATCCATTCTGCATCGACAGTAGTCATTGGGCCTTGATAGTGTTGAAAAGTCTACAAGGAGTTTCAGAGCGAGACTATATCCGTCGTTCCATTCCTTAGGGGACTCCCAGGAATATATACTTCCAATTTAGAAGTAGCCCGGCAGGTTTCAGGGGGTGGACATAAGTCAAGCTTTGTGAAGCCAGAGGCAGCTAGTCGAGCATTGCTGTAAGCGCCATCTTTCGAGAAGATATATGATCTCAAATTCTTGTTCCAGATTATGGGGCATGAATCTCGTTGCAGCAGATAGAGAAACATGGAGAAAGCACAGACGCATCATGGGCCCCGCATTCAATAATGACTTGTAATTTGAATTTTTGGTCTTCAGGTTCAGGTCCTCCATCTGACCCTCCACAGGTATCAATTGGTATGGTCTGAAACCCTGGAAACGTATCGTGAAATGATTTCTGCAGAGGGGTGGGACAGGGAAGATACTGTTGATGTACCCATCATCCAAGCACTGACCTTCAAGGTCTGGGGCCCACATGATCGCAATTCAACTCCAAGGCTAACTCCCCCCTTCTTGTCTAGCTAGCATTGTTAATTATTGGGAAATGTGGCTTCGGATTCTCCTTCAATTGGACCACTCCACCAAAAGCTCCTGACGGTAGCATGTCTGTTCAAGAAGCTCTTCGCATCGTGGCTGATACGTATATGTGGTCTATCGCCGCCCCGAAGTGGGTATTACGTCTACCATTCCGAAAGTATGTGCTCCAGAGTTCCGCGGGTATGATGATACTGAGGATGCACCCAGGTTCAGGGAAATGCGCGAAGCGCACGATCAACTGAGATCCTTCATGCAGATTCAGGTCGCGGAACGTAAGAGTGAAATTAGGGGCCAGGACACAACGGACAAACGAGATGCTTTTACCATGCTTATCCAAGCCAATGAATATGAATCGGGGAAACTGCAACTTGATGACCAAGAGTTGGTACGTGTTTCCTAGAAAAAGTAATGCAACAGCTAGCTGACTCCTGATAATATAACAGATCGGAAACGTTTTCGTTATGCTGTTTGCTGGACACGGTGCAAAAGGACTCTTCTCGCACAGAATCTTTGCTGATAATATCTGTAGAAACCACCGCACATACACTAGCAGCGACTCTGGGATTTCTCGGCCTCTATGAAGAAATACAAGATGAAGTCGTAGAGCAAATAGTTTCCGTTGTTGGTTATGATCGTGATCCTGTATGAATTCCATTTCTGTGATGACTTTCTCATATCTCATTTGATTTAAACGCAGGTTCTCGATGATTATTCCAAACTCGACAAGGTTGTTGCCGTGTTCTATGAGGCCCTACGACTGTTCCGTAAGTCCCAATCCAAATCCATTGAATATGATGATAAATTTCCTTCAATTTAGCTGCCGGTCACGTTTTGATTCGTGAAGCATATGAAGACACAGTCCTTCATATTCCTAATCCACCTAGCCAGGACGGTTCTTTGGCAGTTCCTGTGCCAAAGGGGATGCAAGTTATAGTCGACATGGTTGGCGTCCGTGCGTACTTATACAATCAGTACCCAATTCGGGGCTCACTGCTTAATCATCACAGAATATAATCCTCGTTACTTCGACGAGCCCCAGAAATACAAGCCCTCGCGATGGTACGGTTCCGTCAATGAGTCCGAGGCATTTTCCGCATTCAGCATTGGTGAGTGTATTCTTTTTTTCTTGGTAAATTTCCGATGTATACATTGGCCATACATGTTTGTAGGTCCTAGAGCGTGTATTGGCAGGAAATTCGCGACGACAGAATCGGTGGCGTTCCTTACTATGCTTCTGCGCGATTGGAGGGTGCAGCCAACGCTCAGGACTGGGGAGACCCGAGAGCAGTGGCGTGAGAGAGTTTTGGACGCGAGGTTGGTGTTGACTTTGGGTGTTGCAGATGTACCAGTGAGGTTCACGAGGAGGTCGAGAGAATGAATAAGGTGATCCCGGAGCGAACTTTTAAAATAACTCTAAGTACGGGTATCTTTCTCCTTGTGTTTTCGTTTCGTGGACATAGCCCCCCTCATCATTTTATCTCCACGGCCTTGCAGTGCATCAACACTGCATCAATATCATCATTATAAAGATACAGGAATTCTCGAGACTTTGGGAAGTTGAAATTTGAGTGGGTGACGCTTTCGGGAGGATGCGAAGTTTGGTTTTATCCCAGGACCCAGTGTAATCACGCGACTCTGTTTTTGCTTCCATGATCTTGTCATTCTCAAGACTTCTTCATATGAAATCCTCGATGCGTCATTAAGAAACCCACGCTAGGTTTCTGAACGCACCCTTGGATGCTGAAGTGCACGTTCAAGGCCGGCGAGGTCTATGACCTTATCACAAAGTGGAGTTATGGCAGTAGAAGTTGAAGGCTGGTTTGAGTATTTTTGAGTATTAGTGCTGCGGTTTGTCTGCGGATGGCAGTGGTGTGGGCGCCAGGAGGTATCCGAGCCCGCACCATGCTATAAAGGGGATGTTCGCCTCCATGAATCAGGTTCAAATAGCCCAACGTATACATCTTTTGCCAAACCTAAACCTCCCTCCTACACCTTAATGTCAATGGATCGTCTAACAGCCTCTCGAGTGCGTACCTTTTGACCCCGTCTGTTCTTTCAGAGCTAATGCCATTCCAGGCTCAACGATCGCAAGCATACGAAATGTCCGCCCAGAACTCTCAAACGCAGAACGGAAGCGCTATGTCCGAATTTTTTTCCGAAGTAAGACTACTTCTAAGCCATAGATATTCTTTGGGCGTCTCTTACGTCTCCGCCCAGATTACCTCCATTCAACAGGGAATTGAACGAATCAATGCCAATGTCGCGAAAATCTCCGCGCTACACACGCGCTTATTGAATGTCATTGACGAACAGCTGAAAGAACAGGACACCATTGAGCTTGATAACCTCACGAATGAAACGCGAAGTCTGAGTAACAGTTTGAAGGACAGAATAAAGGGATTAGAAGGTTCGCCACCTGGGCCAGATGCGCAGATGAAGAGAAATCGGGTAGGTGTCATGTTGTAACCGATTTTCGAAAAACAATATTGACCTGGTGTTCAGACTGCCCTTCTTCGTTCGAAGTTCCTTGAGGCTCTACAGAGCTATCAGTTGTTCGAAAAGGACGCCCAAGTCAAGTCCCGGCAACGGACTGAGAGGCAACTGAGGATTGGTGCGCTTTATATAATTCTATCATTCCGGGGGTCCCTAAACAGTTTGAAATGTATAGTAAAACCAGACGCAACTCCGGAAGAAGTAAGGGCTGTACTTGAGGGTGGAGGACAGCAGATATTCGCTGAAGCTGTGGGTTCTTATTCATTCTCGAAGATCAAATGCTGATACTACTCTACGAATTAGATCTCGTCTACGGGTCGATATGACAGTTCACGTAGTGCCTACAAAGAGGTACTGGAACGGCAGCAGAACTTGAGAAAGTTGGAACAGACTCTTGCGAATCTCGCTCAGCTAGTTGTGGATGTACGTCAGTCTCTACCGCTAATATATAATACTTACTTGTTTCCTCTACTATTAAGATGGGAGTACTTGTAGAGAAGCAAGACGATACCATCAATGATATTGAGGCTACGGCCCAATCCGTGGAAGATGACACGGAAAAAGCGTTCGTTCAATCTATTTTCGGTAGTCTTCGGTGATCTTTACATCTGATTCGCAGTGTTGACCACACGCGGAGTGCGGTTGTACATGGTACGTGTCTTGATCATCAATGAACTTTTACCGGACACTACTGATTGAAGGACAATAGCCATTTCGTATAGGAAGGGAAGACGGATATGTTTCTTTATCGCCCTTTTCGTGGTGATAGTTCTTGCCATTGTCCTCGCTGTGGTCTTTGGTCGCAAGTAACTACTTTTTGACCTGGATTTCCTTCCATACTATTCATGGGATTATCATCTTAATATAGAATGACCCCGCGTGATCACTACGATTATTAACGGTGTACTCATGATGCACAAAGTTTATCATGATATATTTATGAATTCATGCGCTCGTCATGCATTACAATGTTGGTTGTTTTTCGCGATAAATTACGATAAGATAAGATGTAAATTGATCTCTCCTCGGGTGGCTTGTGTATCAGCTTCAAGTATTTTGCTCAGACACTTCCATCAACGACTAGATTATTGACGGCTAGCGGTATTTTACACACCATATGCATGGCTCTAGAGTTTCAGTCAAGTCTTCCTAGGCCTGGAACTCGATTATCAATACGACAGTGACGACATCCATGACAATAAGACTTCAACCTACGTGGAAACCTTCATCTGCTTTTGGTTCAGCCCTCCATCTATATTTCTCAAATTGCCGGCTCCACCCTTCCTGGTCAGCGGAAAACGACGGGCCTTGCTTATATACCTAATTTATGTGCGGCAGCTGGAATAAAAATACAGGCGCTCCGGTGGTTCGGGAAGAGTGTCTTGGAGATTGGGATGTGACTTACTGTGGATCGATTTGGTCGTTTCATCGTCATCGTGTTGGAGAACTTAGATAAAGCTGGTGCGTTCTACTCTTACATCTTTTCCCGTTTTTTTCCACCCCATTTACCTCCAACCCTCCCCTCCAATGTCCATAAAGATTCCGAAGACTCAGAAAGTTGCCATCGTCGCGTCGAGCGGCGAAGACATTCAAGTTAAGAATGATCATCCTGTCAAATCCCAGGCGGACCTCGCACCAGGCGAATGCCTCGTCAAGCTTCATTGCACGGGCGTATGCCATACCGACCTTCATGCAGCACTAGGAGACTGGCCTTTGGATGCGAAGACTCCGCTCATCGGTGGACATGAAGGTGTCGGTGACATAGTTGCCATTGGCTCCCATACTTCGGCAAGTCCAGTCAAGGTTGGGGATCGTGTTGGAATAAAATGGCTTGCAGACTCGTGAGGTTTGGCCTTCTCCCTAATCATATTATTGCTCATATATGCATAGTTGTTTACATTGTGAACAATGTCGTAAGGGTAGAGAACAAAGTACGTATACGCTACTCGTGTTAAACACTTCATATCTGATATGCAAGGTTTTCAGATTGCCTTGATGCAAAGTTGAGTGGCTTCACAGTCGACGGGACGTTCTCGGAATATGTCGTACGCTCGAGATATTTTTAAAGTGATCAGTTCTTTAAGTTGACTTTTTATTAGGTATCTTATGTGCATCACGTTACTCCTATCCCAGAGGGTCTAGACAGTAAAGAGGCTGCATCCATCCTCTGCGCAGTAAGTTCCCCTTTTGTCAACAAAGGCGCGACTCAAACCCCGTCTATTTAGGGTTTGACTGTCTACCGTGCCTTGAAATACAGTCAGACCAACCCTGGCGACTGGGTGGTCCTTCCTGGCGCAGGTGGTGGTTTAGGTCATCTTGGTAATTAGGCCGTTCCTGCTAATGCGTTTCTTGCCCCTGACAAACATATACAGCTGTTCAATATGCAAAATACATGGGCCTACGTGTAATTGCAGTCGGTTCGGTTTCAGCCTTTCTTATGCTTGAATTGTTCTAAAATTTATCTAGATTCCGGGGAAGAAAAAAAAAAGCTTTGCTTGGATCTTGGGGCCGACCATTGGATTGATTTCAAGGAATGCAAGGACATCGTGGACAGCGTCACGGCTGCAACTGACGGCCTTGGCGCTCATTCAGTAGTAATCACGACTCCCGTGTGCATGTGTCTTTTTCGCACACCAGGTTTCTTTCTAAAGTTTTTGTTCTAAGGGCTCGGGTTATCAAGAAGCTGTCGGATATCTTCGCAAGGGAGGTACCATTATGGCAGTGGGTCTCCCAGGGAAAGCTACACTGGATGCGTCCATCTTTTTTACCGTATTCAAGGTGCGAATGGTAACTGGTATTTTTGTATTTCTTGGGGCTGATATACCGAGGTCTGCTTTCCATAGAGCATTAGTATCCTTGGCTCCTATGTAGGAAACAGACAGGATGCGATAGAGTCTCTCGCTATTGCGGCCTGCGGAGGTGTTAAATGCCATTTTTCCGTGAAAAAATTGGGCGATATTCAGGAGTGAGTACAGCTGTTCTGTCGTACTTGGGAACAGGGTGACATTTAAGTAATAGAGTGTACAAAGAATTCCAAAAAGGAACTGTCGCAGGCCGTGTTGTCATTGATATGGCTCTGTAAAATTTCAAACGGGGGTCGCGAATCTTTGTATTTTAGTGGAGTCCTCATGACTTACTTGTATGATGTTTTTAGCACTTGGCTATTGACCTAATATCCTCGAAGCGAATATGTACATCACCAATTTTGGAAACGAGAGTCAAAATAAGAACGGCCCTGGAGCTTGAACCCTAATACGAAAGAACCTTGAGGATTGACAAAACGCGCTCGAGAAGCGAATTCAATTAAATCCAAGCGGGGCGCTTCTCACCCAAACCCAGTGGCCCAAGCACCTGCTTCTTGCTCAAATGAACGCAGGTACCCTGACTTGTTTATCCCAGGTCAATAACATTGAAGACTACGTAATGCAGTACTCCAGCCGGTGAGAGTCGCAGCCGGTCCGAGTCGCCCTTATGAGAGGACGTTATCTCCATGACATATTAGTTTATCGTGAATCATTACAGGTAATCGAATTCCATACAGAGTTGCTGTCTCCTTTCTCTTGCGAATGTATCCATCATTGAGAACTTAGTTCGGCACATAGCTTTACGACTTGCAGTATGGATGTTCATAAATTAACTCTCCGAATCCACGCTGTAATGGCGTGGGTGGCGCCTGCCTGATATTAATCTGCGTTCAATTTTTAGGCGCCATCGATAATGTGAAGGGTATGAAAACCTTACAGTAGATCATGGCGACTAGAACTTGATGGGTTTGCTTCGGTAAATGATTAACCATACCTAATCTCCTTCTAGGCTGGGATCCAGGTTGGGATTGCTCCACTGGGCTCTTTGCTGGCTTTAAATTATTATCGGTGAAGTGTTGTGAGCTTTTGGCGTCGTGAGGTGAGGACAGCTGACTGTTCATTTTCGCCGCAATAGTCAACCTTTGGCAAATCGCGGTGATAGCCGACAATCGCAAACTTGAACTTTTCCTCTAAGCTAAATTCTACTTTTTCACCCTAGTCACCCGGACTTGAATCAAGTACAATTTCTCCTCCAGGTCCTGGAAAATAATGATAGTTACACAAAAGAGGCACTTGAATATGAATATCAGGACAGTCGAGCCTGTCAAAACTCCGAGACATGACAGGTCATGATACCACTGGCGCTTCCTTAACCGAACCGAAAATTCGCTTGGAATGTATACCAGTCCAGGTGAGCGTTAATTCGAGTCGCTGTATTTTAATGCACTGCCACATGGCCGACAGAACACCACGACTTACCTGAAAATATCACAGCTTATCTGTATGTGTCACTCTTCACCTAGCTCTACTTGGGGATTACAGTTGACAATAGAATTTTGGAAAGTTCTTAGGCGCCCCCAGCTCCATAGCATTCGAGCGAACAATATTGTATCCATCCCCACCTTGCTAGCTGAGTTTGTCAACTCATTCACCCCCTTCAGTCGAACAGCACCCTTCATGACGCCTGTCCATGATCTCACCAGCTCCTTTTTTACACGTTGTACAAAAGCTTTAGCGCTGGGGGTTCCGGGTGTGTGGTGGAAGCCCTTTCCGACTCCCACTTATTGTCCAGGGCATGTATCCGAACATGCGGGCCATTCAACACTGCCAGAGGAGACAATATATCATCAATCAGCCAATACGAGGAACTCATCGGAGGAACATCTATGTTCCAAGTATTTTCGATCACTCAAGATACCTACGACCGATGTTGCGTTTGTCACTCCACGCCTATGTGAATTACAACTTCCGCGTGTGATCAGTTCCAAGCTAGCTGTCAGCCAGATCTGGGGTGGACGATGATTCTTGCCAACCTCCTAGGGATTGGGCGATGGACGAAGATTTACCATACCAGGCCGGAAAATAGACGTCGCTGGAATTTAATATGTAAGGATACCCTGTTAGAAGCAGACGCATAGGCGCCTCATACCTTTCGTGAATTAGAACAAAAAGGTTTATTAAATTAAAGCATCGCCGTGTGTTACTAATTTTGGCATAGCTCCAGATATTGCTTCACATAATTCTGGGGAAGAGTGTTTCCAGATGCACCTAGTAACGCCATTTGTGCTATCAAGAGCGCCTAATATGTGTACTTATACCAGAATTCCCAACACGGATGGTTAATAACCACCCAGACATTTTAACCTCCTCCAATATGGCCACGGATCAAGGTAAGAATCCAAGGCAACTATTTGTGTCGCCCACTCTACATTTACACTCGACAATCGTATGGCAGCGCGAAAGATACTCTCAATTGATGGTTGCGGTTTCCGGGGTCGTACACAGCTCTTAATTCTTGACCGCCTCATGGAACAATCAGCTCCAGGAAAAAAACCTTGTGAAGTCTTTGATCTTATATGTGGTACTGCGGCTGGTGGCCTCATTGCCATTCTCCTTGGCCGCCTTCATATGACTTGTAAAGACGCGATCAAAGCTTACGATGACATGGAACAGACACTCTTTGGAACAGTCACCCTCGATGATATCTCGAAGATGACGAGAGGCTTCGACACCACAGCCTTCCAAAAATCTCTAGAGCAGTATATTGGGAACAAAACTCTGTTCATGGACCCAAATAACAACATTCCTTGCAAGGTGTGTGATTATAGATTATCATTGTGAACAGAGCTAATCAATCCTTATATAGACATTTGTCACTGTTATGGACGCGAACGCCTTTGACGATGTTGACCCTCACATCCTTCGTTCATATGATAAGAAAAAGTCACGACACCTTCAACGTCCTGTGCGTGGTTCTGATTCAGCAGCTATCCCAGGTCACAAATGGAAGACCTTGGAAGCTGCGATCGGGTCTATATCCTGTCCACGCCTTTTCGACCCACTCACAATAAATTCTGGTCTTGTGTCGCCACTTTTCCAGGCAGCCAATGCGTCTGGCTTTGCGAATCCATCCATTGTTGCTTACATCGAGGCATTGGATTTGTGGGGAACTGATGCGGTGCTTACACTGGTCAGCCTTGGTATGGGTATCCGAGATCGGACGGACACCAGGGATGCCAACTGGCACAATATTAACCCTTTGTCTGAAAAGACTCTGGATGATAGGCTCATTGCGCTTGGTGTGGCGGTAGCCAACAGTGCCAAGAATGAAAGGCTGAGGGATTTTATCCGCCAGACGAAACGTGTTGCAACCAACACCCAGGTCAAACACATCCGTCTTGACGAGCGGATGGAGACCTCTGGGTAAGTACATATTCTCATTAGAGACACTGGATGTGTACTAAAGTGTGGCTTTCAGGCCGCATCACAAGTATTACCGCTTTGATCCAATTAGTGATGAGAGGGCACTTGCTTTAATCGACTATGACGCAAAGTTGAAGCAGGCGATTGAAGATACAGCAAAAACCTTCGTGAAAGACAACTCACAGTTGAGGAAGGCTGCAGATGAACTTAAGGCAAGCAATAAGTTCTTAATCACTTTCTACACTATTGATATATTTTCTTTGTCATGTCCATGATAGGTTAATCATGGACTTGTTGTACGGATACCCAGGGCTGTCCGAGTTGGGGGTGACGGCGGAGTTCGGTTTGACGGCCGCCACTCCACACTTGGTGCAAGGTTGACGGCAATCAATGTATGGACTAAATTTGAGTCAGTCAGTGCGATTGAACTTGAATACGAGTTCCGAGGGAGAGCATTTTCAACTGGCCGATACGGTGGGTTTGGAGGAACAAAAAACACCCTCAAGTTGAATCCTGGGGAGTATGTCTATCGGGTAGATGGGCTAGCTGGCCAAGTGATTGTCCAGTTGCGTTTCTTTGTACGTACCTATGGTGAGGGTTTTTTATTGTTATCGACAACTAGTCAAAATGACAGCATTTGTGTTAATAGATTCAATCAAACAAAATGTCACATACGGAAAAAGTAGCACAGCTAGTATTCTAAACCCATTCAATATCATCAAAACGGTATCGAACCTACAAGCATCGCTCCAGTCTCTCTTATCAGGGAGTTCAACATCATTTAGCATGGATGTTGGTAATGAGGCGTTTGTTGGTCTTGGGTGGTTTGAAGGAGCTAGGTATGTTCATGTTTCTGCCTGTCTGAATCATGTTGACGAACGTTTGACATTGTAGTGGTGAACTGATCGATTCGCTCAAACCCTGCTTCATCCGCCAAGACTGTGTTATCCGCACTTGAGGCTCAAGCAACTCAGCTGTCATGACCTCCAGAGTCCATCTCAATCATTTTATGATTATCCCTGCTGTGCCGCCCCCACGGCACAACTGATCTTCATGTTCTTCTCTCCTTGTATTTTTAGATGTAACTTTGTTGACTTTGGTACTGGACTATTTATCGGATTGTTGGTTATTAGTTAAGGAATTGGAATGTACGCGACGTGTGAACGTAAGTAGATTCACTGCCAACTACTCAAGCTTGCAGTAGTCAAGCTGCCCAGCCCCCTTTTAAACCAAACAACAGCTCTTCCATACTCCACACCCCCTGTGACCCTAAACGAATACCTCGTGAAGACTTTGGCATTGAGAAGATATGGTGAAAGACTGTCCTGGGCATACTTATTTTATTCATCGCCCACTAGTGATAGCCTAGTACCCTTCATTCATACAGGACCTTGGAGAAAGATCTTCCCCAGTCTGTCTGGTGATCGGGGTAACTTCCACAATGGATTCTGGAAGGCGCCTTGGTGCCACATGCTATTATCAGTTCTCCAAGCTGGCTGTCAGCCAGATCTCCGGCGCAACATGAGTTACATGACTCTGCATATCAGACTATCAGTCTCTTGTCAGTTCCCTTCACATGTAGGGATCTTTCTTCAAGATTCTTCAACCTTTAACGCTATGCATAGGTGACATTCAGGGAGGTTGTGGTGAATGACCACGGACTTGTAATGCTCCCTGCAACAAGTTTGCGAAAACATTTACTTGGCCGTTCATAGTTTCCTATGCCGCTGAGGTTTTCACTCCAACCCCGAAGTGTCTGGAGTTATTTGCCATGCCTTCTGTGGCGCTAATTTCGTCATCTAGGCGGATTATGTTGCAGAGAGGATGACGCATTTAAAAAAATCATTCTATAGTTGATACCTAGATGTCTAATGGATTTTTTCGACCCAAGAAGTCATACAGAGTTCTTATTTATGAAAGACAGTTTTATGCAACTTTTTCTACGATGAGTGGGTAATGAAAGAAGAAAAAACATCAAAGTGGTATTGAGTCACTCAAGATTATTCAGTAGGCGTATTTGAGACTTCCAGAGTCACCTTGAGGGCTTGATACGCTTGATCCATCAAGTTGTGGACTTCCGGCATTTTCAGCCATGCATTTGTTATAGCGACAATCATCCGAATTTGTGCAATGTCAGACATATCAATGTTGCCAGCCCCCGCGTTTGGATTGAAACGGATGTAGTTGTTGGCTTGTCTCCTAGTTGCAAAACATCATCAATAAATATCATTTTTGGTTTAAGTTGAGGGATTGACCGTTTGTTGAAGTGTTTCGCCGCCCCTTGGTGTTTTAGCTCAGTATCTTGTGCTACACGGATAAGTTGCTTTGCAAATTCGTCCGACCAGAGTTTTGACTTTGGGGCCTTCGTCCCAACTTGCACCCGAGTGGATACCGGTTCGTAGTAGCGTTCGGATAAGTCTTCTTCTAAATCGCTATCAACAGGGAACAAGGACACCACACCTGTCCCAAGGCTAATAATAACTGGCTGAACGTTTTTTGACCACCGCAACTCTGCTTCCTTGAGTGCATCCCAAACGGGGTTGGCTGATCCAGAATTGCCAGCGTCTTGAAAATATTGCGATCCAATTTGGAGCGGTTTGAGGAAACTTGGTGATGCAATACCGGCACGGATGGCCTCACAAACCGTCCAGGCATGGTTGCCTAGAGTAGGCTGTATACCTCGAGAGGGAGTGGTATACGACCGTAGGCGATATGGCTCCGTACTAGAGGCACCTGCAGGTTCAACCGTTGTTATGAATACCTATGAGAAGGTGTATCAGCATGTTTTGGAGACAGATAAAGAATTCGTACATTAGTGCTCTCGCGATCTACTTTGTCAGAACTCGTTTTCTGTATCTTAAGCAGTGCATCCCTGTCTCCGGTATGTTTCTCGACGATGGAGGCAAGCTTTAACTCGAAGGCTTCGGTCTTTAAACCGTCCCTCTCAATAATATTATCCCAGGCTTTTTCATCTAGTCCTCCAAACAAACTGGTGCCTAATTCCACATAGATTTTCATCGCTGTGACACAATCCAGACCCAGTCGACCTAGAAGGACGGCAATGAGGCCTCCTGTTGAAGTTCCACATATCAAATCAAAAACTTGGCAAGGGCGTAGAATAGGGTCATCTGGGTCCGTGGTAAGCCGATCCATAAGCTGATAAAGAATAAGCAGGCAAGCATAACCACGAAATCCACCTCCGTCGATCGAGAGGATATTTTTACGCCCGGCTGGGAGCCAGGTCAGAATTTGATGTACAACTCCAAAATAAAATCCATACCAGTGATTTTTTCCGAAGCATCCACCTTCCTATTAGATAGTGTACATTTGGCTCCAAAAGACACATGATGGGAGTTGCATTGGTAACTTACCGTGGGGTTTTCAGTGCCGCATCTCTATCGACTATATTATTCTTCATGTCAGGAACAGAGTCATGACCATCAAGCAGTTGGAACGTATCAGACTGCCGCTCGAATGTCTGTTCTGGGTGAGTTGGAGGCCTCCTCGCTTGAAACGGAGGCTATCAGCGGAACGCTTTGCCAGGCTTTAAGAATGAATATGTTGTACTTGACTGTTTTGTAGGTTCAACCAATAAACGACTGATTAACCTCTCTACTTGGTCCACTATATCTTGCCTCCCAAGATATTGCTCGGTGTATTTTCTAACATCATCGACTCTTCGCCACTCATCCATCAACATGTCCTGCAGGCCCTGATCAACATTTACACGAAAATATAAATCCTGAATGTTAGAAAATTGCTGTGTGATGTTCTGTGACCTGTCTTCGCAGTCGGCGACCATTCGTCTCAGGGTGTCGACAAGATTACGAGATGAGGTGTTTGGAGAATGGGAGAGAACGTCCAACCCTATTTGGCTTACAGTTCCAGTTCCAAGAGAAACTACGCAAGAAATGCCTTCTGACGGGAAAACAGAGATAGCTTCTTGAAGTATATATTCGGTGGGGTTATTGCACCCAAGTCCGCGAGGATGGATACTCTCAGCACCGATGTTGATTCCTTTGAAAACAGTCTCTGCAGCGCATGTAGCTCGGGCCGCTTCGACAATTGTGCAATCACATCCTGCATCCCCCGAGGAATTCCAGGTTCGAAACCGAGTTGGCGGGGACACGTCACGGGAAGAAACAGGGCAGACAAAACTGATCAAGAAGGTCAGAAAATCATAGGAAGGGGGAAAATAGAGACAAGCCTCTTCGGTCCTTCTTCCTTCAACATACGTACTTCCTTTGCCTTTATCTTATCGAGGCCTAGGGCATCCATGATCAACTCGAGGACTGCCTCCTCTAAACGAGATGCCTTGAAAGTCCCCTCTTGCCACCATAACCACTTTCTTTCTGAGAAAGCATGTTCGGTAAGCTTGATATACGCATCAATTGCTTGGTCTATGGCCATTTCCAAACGGAATAACATGATGACGATCAACCTAACACAAAGTTGAAGTCAATGCGAGAGTTGAAACTTCATATGCTGACGCACCCTCCTGTGCCTATTCCGCTCGCTAAATTAAACACTTCGCATGGCTTCGGGAGTGATGGAAGTTTGTGTCGGTCTTGAATTTTGTGCATTAACTCTTGGAGGACTATCATTGTTGAAAGACCTCGGATACCTCCTCCATCTAGAAACATAATCAATCAAGAATCTAGCAGTAAGAACTACCAACCCGTATACCGATAGATAGAAGGCGTAACCCTCGTTTACTGTGACTGCTTTGCGCCATCCCTTCAGAGACCGACATAAGTGTTAGGATGAAGAGTGCTGTTGGGGACGCAATTAATTATTAGCTGACACCTCGTTGCCGACACGAAATACAGCAGCCAACACGTTGGACAATCCTGATGCATGCCTGATTAATATTAGTACCGGCGAGTCATACACAAAAATTGGCCCTTACCTCATGGTGACGACCCTGCCATTGACAGCCTAGGGCGTCAATCAAAACCAGGCTTCTGTTGCGGTGCAAAATTCGTTCACCGTCGGCCAAAACGATCCCCAATGTGCCCTCATGACACCATTGATATGTCGTTTGAGCCCCATCCCTACTCGAACGCAGACACTCAATCGCACAACCCCCGAACTGAGAAAACTTCAAGTTTGAATAATGTCAGCGAGTTCCGACGTGCCCAAAATTAGACGCTTACTCTCCCTCGAGGTCCGGAACACTTTCGAGTTGGACGAAGGAGGATATCCTAAGGCGGGCCACAACGGCCAAGCGACGAAGAGCAAGTACACAATACCCGAAGATGGAGATCCGTGGGAAAATTGCTATCGAAAGGTCAAAGAGTACGACGACGAGCTCTTCAAAGGGTGGAGGGACCAGGTTGACAAATTACTTATTTTTGTTCGTATACTAACCTCTATTTTATACCTTTACACTAATCGATATCCAGGCCAGTCTTCTTGCTGCAACTGTCACATCTTTCGTTATTGATTCTTGGAAGAATTTACAAGAAGATCCTATTGACAAGACTAACCGGATTTTAGAGCAGTTGTTGATTGAGGTCCGCAACACAAACTTAGGAAATGTTACAGCACTCCCTACTCTGCAACCCTTCATTCCGTCCACCTCAGATGTTCGCCTTAACATTTTCTGGTTCATGAGCCTATCCCTCAGTCTCGCAACCGTCCTGATCGGGATTATATGCAGCCAATGGCTACGCGAGTACCAACGCTATACCCGGCTTCCTCCCCTAGATGGGATGTCCGTGCGCCAGCTCCGCTATGAGGGTCTGTTCGCATGGAAGGTTCCAAACATCGTGATGTCGCTTCCTGTACTACTCCAAATCTCCCTTGTTCTATTCTTTGTCGGCCTCCTCGACCAATTGTGGAATTTGAACTCCCTCGTTGCCGCCTTTGCGACGGTTATTATTGGGCTTGCCCTCATATTCGTTATTGTAACCACGTTGCTTCCGTCCTACCAACTCTACTTCAACAACGACCTTCGTAGTCCCCTTTGTCCATATAAATCTCCACAGGCTTGGGTTATCCATAGATGGATCACCCGTGTTTGCCGATTAATCAACACCACTCCCCGTACCGAACGAGATACAACGTTCTTCAATGACAAAACGTGGGTTAATGCTGACCTCAGCTGGTACACAATGAAAAAACAGTTAAATCATGCACATGCCCACAATGATACGGTTCGTGCGCTTGTCTGGATAGATAAACAACTCGAAAACTCCCTGAACACGGTTTTCTCGGTCTACCACTGTATCAGAAACCTTTTACCAGAAGAAAGCGCCCAGGTAGTATCACAGATCAATCACCGCGTCTTGAGTCACTCCGGCAACAACCTAGTAGGTCAATATACGACAGCGACAGAATGTCGTGATACAAATCTAATGCTGTATCTCGAGGCGAAGTGTCAGATGTTTCCTCAGCTTAGAAAATATCACTTGGATTCTGTTATTCGTCTCTTGAGGGCGCGCTTGAAAACCATCCCCCGGAAACTGGATCCCCCTCCCCCTATTTCCTGGACATTGTATGATATTTCTGGTATGCCAGAAGGTTCGTATTTTATCTGTATAGCCATGCAGTACTGATTATTCTGCCACAGAACTTGTCACTCAGTTTCTACTTTGCGCTAAAGAGCTTATCATACTTGAAAAGTTGAGCAAGGAGAACATGAACGTTCTTTGGCATTTTATTCAGATCACGACGAAGAACGGTGAACCAACGCACCAATTGGTCAGATATAGGCAAATCGCCTGTGAGATTATCCTAGCTATGGAAAGAAATTTACCGGAGCCGGAACCCACCCTACGCGGGACACCAGGTCCTGGCTATACAGACACAGAAGTGAAATGTTGGGCTTCTCATGTTGTTGACCTTTTTAAGGGACGAGCCATCCAGGATCTTCAATCTTGTTGCAAACTCGTGATAGAAACACTCAATCGACGTATACAAGATCTAGGTGGGCCAAGTATCGTATTTTCCCCTGAGGAACAGGCAGCCTGGGAGCTCATTGTACTTTCTGGGAGTTCGGGTCCCGTCACAGAAGACAAAACCGCCTCGGTTGTGGTACCCCCGACAGCCGCGCCCCGCTGAGCATCGAATATATATAATGCCCACTGAAAGTCGTTTCCTAACAATGGCTACACTACACTGCACCACCCTTCATATTTACTAATTCCTTTTTCTGCTCATAGTGCTCCTAATTAAATATTGAAGTGCTGTTACATCTACTTGTGTGGGTCGACCTGCCTTCATTATCTTTGCGAGGGACGAAATGGACTTTCGACCGGCTGGGGACGTCAACCAAGCATGTGTGATGGAAGAAATTGCATCTTCCTGCTTGCTATCCGTTAAATTGATATCACCCAGTCCCCGGGGGGGATTAAAGCGGTAGTAGTCTTGTCGTCGGTCTCTGCAGAAATTACCAAGACAGTGAGTCTTGAGGATGAAGGGAAATATTAATTCAGTTATACTCTCTGTCAAATTGCTCATAAGTATGCAAGTGAGTGAGTTCCGTGTCTGTTGCCACCTCAAGGAGTTGTTTTGCAACACGTCTGGCGAGTTGAGGCGCGTTCTTGGCATTCTTCGCCACAGTGCTCACACTATTTAGGATCATCTGAACAACGCTTTTGATATCTTCGTCTTTAACGTCCTGGCTGGTGCCAGGATGTTTTCCTTCTCCCACAAGACTTCTCAAGCCAGTACCCAGGCTGATCAGCTTAATGTCCGCGTCAAGGCCAAACAGTTTCTCCGCTTCGTCCAAGGCCACCGTGGAAGGGTTATTGAAACCAGAAAACCCTGCATCTTGAAAGACGAATATTCCATGACCCTGCTGGACCTTGAGCGGAGAAAGGTACATGGGGGCTGCACAGGTTCCCCGGATAGCCTCAAAAATTGACCATTTATGGCCGTAGGGGGAGGGGTCAATATCGTCCAGAGGGCGGGGATAGGAACGAATACGGTATGCATCCACCCCCGCAGACCCAACTCTCGATACGACGGTGACAAAAGTCTAAAGTGAGTCAAGTTCATCATTTCCTGTAATGCTGAATTATTTAAAACATAATACCTGCGTGCTTTCGTGATAATGGGTATCTGGGGAAGTCTTAGGGGGCTTGACAAGAGTATCCTTGCTTCCAGTATACCGCGCAACAATTTCCTCCAGCTTCTTCTCAAAGATTGCAGACGAAAATTGTTCCCCGTGAATGATATTTCCCCATATTTTCCCTGCATCCGCTTCACCGTTGAACATTGTCGTCCCAATCTCTCTGTAGACTTCGATCGCTTCGTCGCAACTTAATCCAAAACGGCCAAGAAGGATGGCTATAAGCCCTCCAGTGGATGTCCCGCAAATAAGATCGAAGACTTGGTACGGCCGTGGAGGATCATCTTCATTAACCGCAAGTCCGATCTCCTGCATCAAATGGGCAATGACGAGGAGGCACGAGAGTCCTCTAAATCCGCCACCATCTATCGAAAGGACGAAAGAAGCTGAGAGACTTTCAATTGACCAGTCTAAGTAAAGTAGCAGGAATAAGGAACCTTACGCTTAGTTTCCTCACATATTGTCTCATCTAAGTCTGATTGTTCACCGTCACTCATAATAGTCTTGAAAGGGGTCGACACGGGGCCAGCTCTTCGTTGAGCGTATTTCGAAATAGCACCGTGAGGGTGATGTCCAAGATAGGAAGCGCCAAATTTGACAGATTCTTGCACTATCGAAGCCTTGAGGCTTTAAGCGTCTAAACCATGATGGATGATGGATAGCAATGTGAACCTGATAGGGTCTCGGAGTCGATATGTATGTCCTGGCGGAAATAGGAAGATTCCTGCTGTCAAGCTCCACAAGCACCATTGACACTTGAACCAAATAACTGGGTCTCCCTCGATAACTAGGTCGTGCTGATGGATGATCTTATCATGCAACATAAACTTCCCATATCAGCCGACATATATAGCAGGAACGCGGTCGCCGTCTTGTACTAAAACGATGGCAAAAAAAGTGTCAAAAGGTAGCATACAGTGCACCTCTATTTATGGTTACTCACCTGAAAATATTCTAGTCCGCAAGTACATTCTTTCAGTGGACGGGGGAGGGTTTCGAGGCCTCTCTTGTTTGATTATACTCAGTCATATCATGCGGATGCTTGTGGAGGATCCCGATGAGGAAATTATCCCTTCCCCTTGTCAAGCTTTCGACTTAATTTGTGGTACCTCTACTGGAGGACTTATCGCCTTACTTCTCGGACGGCTAGGACTTAACTGTTCCACTGCCATTTCCGTTTACAAGGAGCTAGGACCAAGTGTGTTTGGGCGGGATGAAGGTACGATTTGGGGTAACATTGTTAAAGGGGAAAGGTTCCCGTCGGCTGCATTCGAGGCGCTATTAGCCGAGGTTGTGACCAAATACACAGGAAGCGGCGAGACACTGTTAAAAGCGCCAAAATCAAGCCCAGATGCTCTTGAACACGGAAGCACAGATGTTAGTCGAACCTTGACTCAGGGCTGTACACCTTTTTGATTTTCAAGCCGTCCAGACCTTTGTCACAGTGGTTTCGACTGACGCTGGCTCAGCGGGCGTCGAAGCTTATCGCCTCAGGTCATACCCGACCCCTCGAAAAGGGACAGATAGTGCACCAATCGGTCATAATTGGACAATCTGCCAGGCAGCACGCGCCACCTCAGCCGCTCCCACATATTTTTCTCCACTTGAAGTTGGATCCCAATTGTTTCAAGATGCTGGAGCTTCTGGTTTCAATAATCCTGTAATGGAAGCGGTACAAGAAGCAGAGATGCGCTGGCCGCCCTCGAAGCACGAATATGTGATAATCAGCCTTGGAACCGGACTGGCTTCGCTTATCTCTGATGACATTGAAAACACTCCGTTGAGAGATGGGACTCCCGATAGTAAGATACGGAAGGTTGTGGACGAACTGCGACGGAAGGTTCACAATGTGGTGACCGTAAAGGACCGCCTTGAGCATGTAGCGAAACAACTAGTTCGGGTGGCGACTGATTCGGAATTGGCTCATTCAAGGGCCTCAGGGTATTTTGCTAGGTGCCAGTGTTCTTTCTCAGTCTTCGTATTCCCGTTTAACAAATCTACAGGAGACGACCTGATGATTATTTTCGTTTCAACCCCCCACAGGGACTCGGTGATCTTAATCTCGCAGATTATATGAGTGAGGGTTTGATAGTGGAAATAACCAATGTTTGGTTAAGAACACCAGATGGGAAGGAGTCCAGTTTTTCTGCCTATGAAAAAATCCAGGTAATTACGCCGGATACGATGGGGAATTTCACTGACCGTCCGAAAGGAGTCGTACGAGGAAAAGAAAAGCGGGATATGAGTGTGCAAGTACTTTGGTGGAGATTCAACTGTAGGGTTTCACTTGCTTGGTAGTATTTGGAGGTTGGTCGTAAGTCTCTGATTGGCACAATTGACGTACATAGGCCTATATGCTGTAGGCTGCTAGATTCATTCTCTAGCTGTAAAAAAGCAAGAGGTTACCGTCTGTATAGTATACACAAGGGAAATAAAATAAGGAACACGGATTAACGACAAAGTGGCGGAATATCTACAGATAGCGTGAAGCGTGGGTGGGTTTAACTGAGCTGGAGCATGGAACCATCAGGAACGGGCCCTGAAGTACCCTCCATCGGAGTGCCCTGGTGAACTTCGTTGGCAATAGGGCCTTGGCTAGTCGTCCCCATGTTGAGACCGGCCGCTGTCCCATTACTGACGGCTCCGTTTCTCCCGATTTCATTTTTAACAGTGTCAATCATCTTCTTCAACCCCAGCCGCTCACTAACGAGAGCCAATTTTGCGCTTTCGAGGGCTTTTCGCTCTTCTTCCAAAATGTCCTCCAGTTCCTCAAACTGCGTCATCTTCAACTCAAGTTTTGTCAATGTCAACTTAATCAGCGAGGCAAGAGACGATCGGATCTGCGCATCTTCAGCATCGGCCAGTGCCTTGGCAGCTTTGGCGGATGCCTTCAGGGCAATATCAGCTGCTCGTACGACTTGGGAGTGGGGGACTGTCCGTGCGGGCTTTTTGGTGGAGCCATCATCAGCCGTGGAGATAGGAGTTCCAGTCGTACTTGGTGCAGCTTCATCCTTAACATCTTCATCCATTTTGTTGTCAGCGGTTAATTCTAAGTTTCCAGTCTCTGGTGCCTTATCCTTGTCTGTCTCCATTGGTTCATCTTGTTCCTCATCCTTGGTCTCTCCCTCTGCCTTGGAATTATCGGTAAGTTCGTGCAAGGCAGTCTTTGCAGCCTCGGCAGCAACACCAGGTCCGACAACACCTGCGAGAAACGCAACCACACTCATTACAGGATTGTCCGCTTGTTCGAAAGGTATCCGACCATGGCGAAGTGGGCCCATGGATGCTTCTGTATTAAGGTAGGGGTCTTCAATAGGCAGTTCTAGGAATTTTCGAATACACTGTTGGGCTGTTCGTGTCGAGACATGTTCCTCTATCTTCGACCAATCATCATCATACATTTCCACACCTTCCAGCAATAAAAGTGTCTCCTGGTCCGTCCAGTCATCGTTATTTCCGCTCCCCTGGGCCACTCCTGCTGCGGCGCTTGTGAGCTTAACGAAATCTCCACTAAACATCGTTGACGGGAATCGCCCATCAAGGTAACAGGAGGTACATATTTCGAACTTTTTATCCTTCAAGGAGTGGTAGCGAACGGGCGTGCAATCCGAGCCACAGGTATCGCAGGTGTGCAAGCCGCCCGTGGCCGCACGGTTAATTCCATTGGCGGCAGCACCGTTGGCCAAGGTATCCGCTTCTGTACCGCTGATGGGGCGCGAAGATTTGGCAGTGGTCTGGTAAATGGAAGAGCGAAGTTCGAGCGAAGCAGGTGTCGCGGATGTAGAAGGTTTTAGGGCACCGTTAGCCATGGCCGTTGCTGGATGCGTGGGACGTGTCCCAGGATGGAGGGATTGCAGTCCTCGGGGAGTGTCAAGGATTACTCGGAAATGACCCGTGAAAGGGGGGGCTAGTGCAGCTGGACGCGCTTCGGGATCAATCTACGCGTGATGTTTATACTGAATACTGTTTAAGCGCGAAATTAGAATGGGATGTGTTCACCTGATAATTGACCAAGCCCCATTGCTCTAAGAAAGCATGTACTCGCATGATTGCGCAAACGTCTCCAGCCAAATTTCTTCGACAAGCAGTTACAGTAAGGTATTCTGTCGGCCTCAACCGGTAGGTGTTGATCATGAAGTCGCGGTAGTCTTTGTAAATGGCAGGGGTCTTTGACCTGTTTCGCGAGTTAAAAAACTCAGGTAAGGCGCGACGCTCGACCGGATGGATTTTCGACATATCAAACCATGCGGAGTACGAGGGAATAATGACCTCATGTGTTTGGGCAGCCAGGTATTTGCGCGCTTGGTCTTCTAAACGGAGGCGTGTTGCCTCAAGCTGTGCTGGGTCTTCTTCCTCATTTTCTTCTGCAGAATCTGGCTCTTCATCAACACCATCACCCATTGACACATCTGCAACATCATCATCCTCTCCCTCCTTCAACTGCTTTACTCGTCCCCCATTCTCTGGTCGAGTTTCTACAGAATCCTCGGGCGGCAAGTTGCCTATATCCCCAGACTGGATCGGTTCGAGCTCGCTCCGCTTTCCTGAAGCATTTTCAGGGTCTACTGGTGATGCACCGTGATTCTGTTGAGGTACAGTGAGCCGTATTCTCTTGGACTCAGACGAGCTTGGACCAGGGGAGCCTGCGCGTTTTGGGGAGTCCATCGTCGAATTTTGGGTTGTTGATTGTTGTTCAGTTAGTCGTGTAATTATTATGTCGTATTTGTTTAGAGACACGACGTCAAACATACTCGGGATCGGAAGCCGGAAAACAACTTAGTCGAACAACTTGTCAATTCAAATTGAAGTGGAGGTGAGTACAAACTCATTCATGAACATCAGTAACTATTATAAAAAAGAGCTTTACAGGTAGAAGTTCTGCGGTAATATTAGACCTCGCTTCAAAACAAACGCCCTCCATATCTTTTCCCTCGAGGTCTTTTGTCAAGAAATATTTCGTTCAAAACGATCCCTTCTTGGACCTATAAATCCGAATTGATGAACTTTGGTCGAGCAAGGGTCATTCCAAGAATAGATTACGGCATATATCGTTAAAAATCCACTGCGAACTAAGATATTTTGCTTTTGATGCTGACAGCCCTTTCAGAAGATGTCCTCCATTAGACATCAAATTTGGCGCCTCCTTTTGTAAACCACATCATAATATCATGGATGATCTAATCCCCCCTTCCAGTCCACGGCCCCCACCAGATCCTTCATGACCAAAACAGCCCCAAATACTTTGCCCTCACTGCTTCACGTTCGGTGACCATACTTAAAGCACCAGCCCCTCCAGACGGCACACTTTTTCATATGATTGCAGCCTGAAATAAAATAAGGTATCAGGAATTATTCAATGTACACTTTTCAATGCTGCTCCTAACCGAACGCCCCAGACAATAAACCTTCTCAAGACACTAGATTCGTAGGTACGGGCTAGTCAATGTCGCGACAGGGTCGTTTCGTCTTAGGAAAAATACATTGCGGTCTTCTTCATCGACCTAATTAGGGTATGTTATTTCCCCGTCTTCGCCGTTTCAGAACTTTTAATTCGTTTATGCAGACATAGGCGCCCTTCCTGTATATATAATGCACTTCCTTCCCACATTGGCCTCGTTGGCAGCTCATCACGTGGATTTAAGAATCATTGGAACCCTGGAGATGTACCTTTTAGCTCTTATCTCGCGCTCCAAAAACTTCTGCCCGGGATGTACCCCATATAAGCGCTCGTATCGTGCCTTGAGGGACCGCATGTATATCAACCATGTCAATCTTCAATCTTCTGGGGCCTTCAAAATATTTCCCCCTCATGCACGCAACACTCACGACCCCTGTTACAAGGAAAAAGAACTTGGATAAGCAAACACCCTCACTTGAGACGACCCCACTACTTCAACACACACACTCCTTTCATCCTGATGTACCCACTAATGGAGGAATCTCGCCATCTTCGGCGGGACGGACCGTTGCTTATACATCCCTCCCCTCTTTTGCGTTCGTCTCAGCCAATCCGAGGCCTTTGGATGAGTTAATCAATAGTAATCTACGACAGCCTCGGCAAGCCCAAGCTCACCTCGATCCCAAATTGGCCCTAGCTTTAGACTTTCAGTCGATCTCATTATCGCTCGAAAATGTAGGTGGTGTCGCGCGAGACCACCTTGCATCAGAGCGTACATTTCTTGCGTATTTGCGGACAAGCCTGTCCATAGCTTCAGCAGGGGTGGGTAAGTTTCCGCCCCACACTTCATCTGCTGTCTATTGCTCCTAATATTCGGACTAGCGTTAGCTCAGATTTTGAGCCTCACAGAGAAGCTCTCGTCCGAGGAAGAATCATACTCCCGCCTTTTGGGTGGGGCTGCCGTATTATTTTCCATAATCGTACTCGGTGTGGGTAAGGGTCGCATACTAGGCTACTGGGCATTTATTGACCCAGATGACAAGGCGTATATCGTTACTTTTCTATCCAGAGAGCGCTCGTGGAAGGGATATTCCCCGCATCACGAGTAGGAGTGGTATTCTTGGCGCTGCTGCTTGGTATCTTGATTACTGTAACTATTGGGGTTTTATTCGTGGACGGGCGAGAGGTGCGGTAAATTCAAATCTTTCGTCGGACGGAATGGCTCTGCTGTCCGTTTCCTGGATTGTTGAACGGGCTGCAATACGACCACTCACGCAGCTTAAATAAATACATGGAATCACACAAATAAAAAGAACTATTAATGTTGTTACAGCCTAAAATACATAGAGGACTACCTATGAATCATACAGCGCCACAGACATAGAGGAGTACAAAGCATAAAGTCATAAAATGGGACAGATGAGCGATAAATAGATGGTCCTAGCAAGTGAATAACTACGTGTATGGGCCTACACGGGCCGTGGCAACCTGATTCTCGATGTCCGCTGGTGTGGTCCTGTTAAAACTGAGACCTCTCAGGAATGCGGGTGCAAAATTCCCCCCCAATAATCCTGACCGACCCTCGCCGGTACTGTCGTTCCCTTCAGACGTCGGGTTTCCTCCGGTGCCTACTGCCGCTTCTTTATCGACCTCAGTGGTGGGTGGTGGAGGTGTTGTCGTGATTCGTAGAAGTGACGTGTAAGCTACATTACGGTAAATAAAATAAAAAATTAGCGGCCATACATATTTTAATGGATTAAAAGTTGGTCACATACGTTGACGACATACAGGACAGAACCAGCCTTTCGCTTTTCGCTTCCTGCGGGTTGGGGCAGGTACGACGGGGGCGGCAGGTGTGGCAGCTGCATCGGTACCCTCGGAAGCTGTGGGGGCCGCATCCCCTCCCTCAGCGTTGGCGACGGGTTCTTCAGTCTGCGTTATATGACCGCCGGCACCAAATTCAACCATGTTAAGTGCACACTCTTTACATGCTACGAGGTGCCTGCATGGAAGTAGTACAACTTCACGTGGGGAGGATAGACACAAGAGGCATTCTGACGATGGGTCATCTTCCGCATTCTCGGCTGCCACAGGCACCACGGCTGTGGGCGGGTATGTATGAGAATCTGACGTCGGTGAAGATGGCAGTGGGGCAGTGGGAGCGGGTGTGTGCGCTGCCGCAGCTGAGGAAGACGTCAATCCGTATATTTCATGGAGATGGAATGTATGAGGTCCAATCTGCCAATGAATATTATTTATAGAACGCCGATAAAGGGGAAAAGATCAAACGTACTGTCGCCTCCCTTTTGACAACTTTGACAACCCATGGCCGAGAGTCTTCCTCAGATTCGGCCCCTTCGTTCTTAGGACCAAATCGAACAACATGGAGATAAGTGACTTGCTCGTTCGGAGAAGCTAACTCGGTCCCTTGTTCATCGAGCGCCGCTAGCCGGATAGTCACCCTAACACCTTCTAAGACTTCATCCTTTCCCTTGGAATCAGTGGCCGGTGCAGGCTCGGCATCCATGACAGCCAAAGCAGGACCTGCTACACTGCGCCCTTGAGAGCGTTTTCGAAAGTGGAAGTGTGTGAATCGGCGCCGAGAATGCCGAGGGTTAGATGCGGGGCCAGCCGGGTCGGGCAGCCCACTTCCAGGTGCGGGCGACTCGCTCGTTGGTGTGGATGTAGACTCACGAGGACCACTGACAGGACTGATGAGGCTTGTTGTCGAACCATTGGCATTGGGAGTATGTTCAAATCGGCCCAACTCCAACAGGGCTCCCTCTTCTAATTTTAGAAGTCGGCCGAAGCCACCTTCGACCACGGCTTCGAAAACGAGCAGTTTCGATAGACCAGATGCAGCCCCACTGATTGGGGCGTCCGGATGCTCTTGGGAGAGGAGAACGTGGACGTAGATACCACATTTTGGGGCGTCACAGTCATACTCAAATTCGAGGCCGTGGTGGTGGTGATGGACGTCAGAAGGGTTCGGAGAAGTAGTATCATCAGAAGTGAGGGGGGATAGACGGATGGTGGGGCGCTTCAGGTTTACTAGTGCTTGAAGTGTCGTCGTTGGCTGCGATACCTGATAGACAGCCATCGACGTCAAAAACATCAACATCGATACTAGGGGTTCCAATCACACCACACTGACCTCTTTGCTTTTCTCTATCCAACTATTGACGATGTCTGGTGTCAACTCGTCAGTTAAAACCTTCTTTTCGCTAACAGTAGTCCAGGTAGGCCCGCTGCTAACAACACCGATGTTTGGGCCGAATAACGAGTCTTGCGTCTTTTTGTCTTTATTGTTGCTTGAACCATCTGCAGCATTCCCTCCGTTGGATGCAGCATTATCCGCACCACGCATCGCCGTCGCAGCCCGTGCGATATTTGAATCCGTTCGAGCTACATATGGTGCTTGTTGAATACGCCGAGTGCGATTCCAGGTTGAATAGTGGTGTTGATCTGTTGAGAAAGCCATTGTTGGTAATATCTTGGGACACCAAGGAAATATGCTTACACCACGATGCAAAGCTCATGGCGGGTGAGTGTAGATATGGGAAAAGGAAAGAAGACGGGAGATGGATGAGCTGTCGGTGAGAATGACTGTCTGAGATTAACTCGGCAGCTGTCGCTGCGTGATCAGCTGACGCATCGCTTAAGTTTCCACGAAATCAATCACAAGTATACTCAAGGCTGTGGAGTCTGGATTTGACGCCAACACTCTCAGGCAATATATATTTGTATGAGCTTAATTGAGTCGTGTCATGAGGATGCGTAACACGTATGGAAAAGTGAGAAATATGACAGGATGTACAGAAGTACAGCTCAAGCAACCAATGACACAACACCGCCAGCTTCTTTGATTTTTCTCCTGCAGGACGCTGACATGAAGGATGAACGAGATTCAAGAAAAGGTAGACTTACTCTGCTATCGCAGACACGAATCGGGCTTTTACGATGAAAGGAAGCTTGGGGAGCCTGGTAATATAATTATATATATATAAACCTTATAGGTAGGAAATCGAGAAACTCACAGTCCATTGCCTAGCACCTTCCCGTAACCATGCCTCAGTGTGTCAATGACAGGAACGATATCTGATTTTTCTGTCAAACCCTTCTTCTCCTCGGCGGGGACAAGGCTCCATAGCTTGTCGACGTTGATGATGGGCCGCCAGTGCATATTGCGGGTAAGGTGGAAATGGCGCATACCGACTTTACCGAAGTAACCGGGATGGTATTTATCAAAGTTAGTTCTAATTACCCATAGGCGTGAGCTTGCGGAATTATGGGGGCAGAGGGAGAACGCACCGGTGGTGATGTTGACCACCAGCAAGACCACGACCTCCGGGATGCTTGCGGTGCTTTCCTACACGACCATGACCGTGCGATACGTGGCCACGATGCTTGCGAGTCTTCGACAAATGTGTCGGCATTGTTTTCTATAAAATTCAAGCGTAGTTAGTCTACTGGTCTTTATCTGAATTTGCCCATCAATGCCATCCAAAGGCGGTTCAACCCATCCATCTCGAATTCCAACTCTTCTGGCTCAAAAGACAGCCAAATTGCAGCCATGAATTATTCGGTCGAACATTGCGCATTGCGCATGGCGAAGTTACATGAAGACTGACCTTGAGGGGGGGTTGGCGAAGTGATGTGCTTCGGCGATGACCTCTGGATCTGTGTCGAGAAAGTTGGCGCCACTTTGTAAATAACAACAAATAACTCAATTTTATTGTTTTTTTTTCTCCATCGTTTCGGGACATTCATCGCCCTCCTCCCGTTCTTGTATCGATGTGAGTACCTTTCTCAGTCTCGCTTTTATGATGGGCTATATTGCCATATATTTATTGTCGGTGACTTTCTACGTTGAATGATCGCAAACTTTCTTTCTGAACTGAGCTTACGCGTCCTTCACCACCCTGCAAGTCTGTAACTAACTACCTCTCATTCAGCTCTCGGAAAGGGACCCAGAAACAAAGTACATCATTGTGTAGTCTTGTCTGAAGCGTTCAAAATCCGGCGGTTGTCGCGGTCCGTCATTTTAATAGGCTCTGCTGTACCACATCTGCACGGTGAGCCCTCAAAGATCTATTTCTACTTTTCCACCGTAGTCGCTCGCAAGAACATATCAGTCAGTTCCGACAGTGATCCCGCGTCAAGTGACATCGAAGTCGCTCAATTTGAACTGTGATCAATACCTTCAATTTCTTATGCACTCAGACCCTGTGATCATTACCACGCCTTATCGTCATACTCTGCAATTCTCCTACGCCCTGCATGATCATAGCTTGCTATACTCGTTGCACGGATCCCCATCTTCTCGTTTATCCAACGTTTGATTAGACCCGACTAACATAAACCTACTACTCCAGTCATCGCAACGCATTCTGTCGGTCTCTGAGGAACCTTGTGTCCAGGTCAGTCTTCAGAACAGTTCACTATCTAAGGATTATATCTATTATTCCAAGTGCTACGCACAGTGTGGATTTCTTAGCAATGCATGGCTTGAATGATCTTTATATTTCTGATAGAATTTGCCTTTATGAACTTTGTTGTTAATCCCCACTTTTCTTTTTTCAGTACCTTGAACCTACACCATGAACGCTCCCAATCGTTACGAGCTTTACGTTCTCGATGATGGCGAGAAGCCGTGCGTCACCTCTCTGAACAAGCGAATCAGGCCCTGAACAAAAATCTGTCGGACGCCAGTGTGGAGATTATAGAAGATACCAAGATCCCCAACGCTGCCACAATCAAGATTGTTAAGCAGGATCACACACTCGGAAATATGTTACGAGCGTCTGTTTATTCCTCAGATCACCTGTCTTGCGTGCCTAAAGATCTTATCTAGTCAACTTTTATCTATGCCACAGATTCTTTTCGCAGGATACAAAGTCCCGCACCCGCTCCACCCCCATTTTATCATCAAGATCCAGACCGATGGTACCATGACGCCACAGGCTGTCCTGGAGCAAGCTTGCACAAAATTAATTGGGACTATGTCATCACTGGAAAATAAATTTAAGCGAGAGTTCTCGTTCAAAGATGTCGAAGGTACGGTGGGAGCCGGGGGAGCTACCGCTGCTACAGACGATCCGTATGGAGGTTCCGGCATGGGTGGTACTGGTGGTGCGTGGCCTGGAGGCCGAGATTACTTGGACTTCTGATACATTTATTATGACATATTGCACCTCCGTTCTGTATACTTTGTATGTTTGTAAAATTATAATTCCATTTACTTTCCGTTTCTATACCAATAACTTGTAGGAACATCCTTTAAGGGTGGACTGAAGAAGTTTCACAACCAACAGGGTTCGGAGAATTCCGGTTTGATTGCAAGTCATTAAGTCATTTGCCGGTCCAGAATTCAAATACCTCCAGTGCTACTACATGAGTGTGGCAGTAACTGTAAAATCTGGAACTCAATATCATAAAGGAAACCTATTGAACCAAAAAAGAACTCCGGGAATTTAAAGAACGGCATGTCAGGTACCGCAGACAACTACATTAATGTTTTTTGCCCTACAACTGTCTGGTAAACCCGCTCGGGAGTAAAGCCTGCAGGTGTGTCCGGGTACAAAATAAGGCATTTGGAAATTCATCCGGGTCTCTGCATGGCACTTTAAATGATTGCCACGCCTTGCACATGTCAAGTAGGCGGTATTTCATTTATACCTTGGCGATGGCCCAATTAATAGACATGTCATAATTTTCCTTAGGACTCCCCCAAAATGACTGGTTGTGTAGATGGCAGCCTTTCACATACGACACTTGCATATCTCGGGGGTCTCTTTCCCCGGAAAACACGCGGTCGGGGCAATGGCCTAACTAAATAGGTGGAATGAAGGGGAGTAATAAGAAGCAACTTGTTGGGTGACTGGTCTACAAAAAGAAATCGCCCATATTTCGTGATCATGACGATGTAGGAGAGAGTGGTAACCCAATCACCATACAGGTATTCGATCCGTTCCAATAATTTAGAAAATTATTGGTCAGCTGTATAAATTAATCCTAAGGGTACCCGGGCATTTATTATTTTGGTACAAACAACGAGTAACAGGACACACATCGCTCCACAGATGGAACTGAGGGCGTTGGAAGAGTGTAGTCGCCAATAACCAGCATCTCGATCGAGGTGAGAAGAGCCTAAAAATGTGACTTAGGAGTGTCGTCAGTCAGCCAGGACTTCTGGAATCTGATCCTCGCCTTCGCACATTCAAAATTTGGACGAATGGTAGGCCACACACGCATCAACAGACTCCTGACTTTTTTTTAAAGGTTTCAAGTGGCTTTGGCTATAATGAGTCTGATCCTTGTCTCCTTCGTTCACGGATACCGGTGGGTATTTATCGCGGCCTATACGTTGAACCGAACTGATCGTAAGGACCGAGAGATTGGAACTGGTCGAGACTGGACCAATGCAAATAAGATCTTTAGTGGAGCCACTACTGAGATGATAGTGCGGTCGAGATATGGATATAATCTATGAGAGGAAATTCACATTCAGTATACTTGGTTTCATGGGGTTATTTGGGACCTGCCACTTATACCGGCGTCCCCGATTGATTGTAGATCCCGCGCATTGTGAAATTCATCAAAACAAAAAAAAATAACTATTATATATCAAAATAGTAACATAGAGTATATTTGACTGACTTACCCCGAACTGATGTGTAGTTGGACCGTGGGGGCCCGCAGTATCCAGACTTAGAAACAAAGAGTCATAAGGGTCGCGGGTCAGGCCTTGATTCATAGTGCATGAGAACTAAGCATATAATCGTGGTAGGCGAAGGGATGGGGTGGCGTGATATTACGGAAAAACCGTCACCAGGGCTCCGTAAAATGTTACGGAGACGCCTTTCCAAATCAGGATCAGGGATGATAGCTTCCGTTCCGCAGGCGCAAGATAGGGGAGAGAAGGGAGAGAGGAGTATAGTGGTAAGAATAGAGATACAGCAAAAGTGCTGGTACCTTGTAGCCACCCTGGCCGTGGTAGAGCTACAAAACAGTGGGCGGCTTGTAGTTGGCGGGTCAGCATGTTTCAGACTCAGAGTGGATCGAGTCGCCCAGTGAGTGGACAAGGGGAAAAAAATCTCTGGAAGCATTTAACCTACGGTTGCATTAAATAAACGAAGTAGACCTTGGTAGGAAATTAATTTGGTACATGTTTCATCGAAGAAGTGACCAAATACCAGCTGGCTGGTAGTGGACGGAGTCTGGAACACTTATTAAATTCACTTTATCGCTTGGTATATTTCATTTTTCTCCTCATCTTCTCCTCCAACACCTGCTGCTTCTTGATTTGTGTTGGGCTGATATTATTCTCTTCGCTATCCTCGCGCTCCATTGTAATCTGATATTCATCGATACAGGCCTCCATTTTTTCCTGTACTATCCGTGCTTCGTCAATCTTGCTAGTTGGCTTGTCATTTGGTTGTAACTGCCATTGAAAGTCGAATCCCCAGCCTTGAATACCAGAATGAGTTGACCCGGCCGAGTATTCCTGTATTTGTAATGCGGATGACGCAGCGATGAGCCCGCCCTCCTCGCGCCACCACCGTACAAAATACACGGCGGCGCGCGCTAGATCTGGTTCGGCACCACGTTTGATCATCCCCATTCGCTGTGCCAGTTGCGTTAGGAACTCTTCTAAGTTAACGGTGGGTGGAGAGCCGGCCGGAAGGAGCTGGAGATACGCCGGCGCTATTGTTGAGCAATGATAATCACCAGACGTTTATTAGGGTTGTTCCGGCGCAAGGTAACGTAACTTACAAATGGGATTAAGGACGTTCAGCCTGTATAGCAAATAAGATGCCAATGCTTCCATGTCGTATAGACCTTCTTTAATTCCCGCTATTCGATACAGCGACAAATTAATTCTTATCAGGGGGTAGGGAGAATGGCTGTTACGTACCTATCAGGGCTAGTTTTACCCCTCTCTCGGCGCCTTCGACGCCTCGGCCTAAGAAAGGTAACATGACGCCGGGGGTATCAAATGCGTAGACGAGGGGGTCTAAGGATACTTTCAGCCGGGTGGATAGCGCCTGCGTAAGGCCAGGCTGGGCAGATGTTTGAAAGGCTTTCGGTGTTCCTAGAAACGAACCAAGAAGGTTTGCAATGAAGCTTAGAGACAAGGTAAATGTGGGAACGCACGGCCTTTGATACCCATGTTGCGAAGCGCGTTCAGCAGAGTTGATTTACCGACGTTCGGCATTCCAATCACCAAGACATTAAGCTCCATAGCATGGGGGTGGCGCTTCGCTATTTCTGTAAACATTAAATTTCGTTAAAATTACCATTGTTCGGTATATCGGCGCCTTCTTGTGCAATTTGAGAAGCAACATACTTACTAAAATTTCGCTCAAATTTCGGATATCCCGCGGACGCTGCCACGAAGCGAAAAGCATTTGTTGATCAGGAAATTTCTTAGCCATGGCGTTCCGAAAAGGCTGTTGAATAGGAGCAAGACGTGAGTTCTTGGCAATGGTATTAACAACAAAGAACATACTTCCATACCCCATTCTGGAACAAGGTCGCGTTTGTTGAGCACGACGATGCGTTCACATGCTCCAGTGTTCACAATACGTCGGGTTGGATTATTTGGGTCCCATCCGCGTTCTATTCTCCATTTCTGTAGGGCGCCTATTTTGGAAAAAATGTATTAGCTATAGGAGCCTTGGGGGGACCAAATCTAAATGATGAAGACGATAGATGGTGGGGTCGCTCAAAAGGTCTCGGTATTTCCTAATACTGAGTCCGAACCAAAGGGAAAGAGCCACATACTCACCTTCTAGCGTCCTATTGATACTCGTTAATGGAAGTCGAGAGTCCCTAATCTCAAGAACAACGTCTGTCCGCGTGAGGAGGGCTGGGAGCATTCGCGTGAACTTCATCATGTGTCCAGGAAACCATGATGGTGGGATGGGTAGCGCCGGCATAAGAATATGTGAAAGAGCCATGTTGGATCGACACTAGTGACCCGGGGCGATATAGGAAAGCGTTGCTATTCGTCCTGGCGACTGTTGAAAGGGATGTATCCGGGGGCAAAAAGCTCCTATAGCGCCGTACTTCGTCAAATAAGAGCACAGCTATTGGAATATCTGAGATATATACGCGTCGGGTGATAACGATAGAGTACTAGCTTAGTTAAGTCTAGGTTGTGTCGATGTTTCGAGCAAGTCGTTTGTCACGATGTCGAAAAATGCCACAGAGTTTATTTGCCTTTATTGAAATTTCACGCCATCGGCAGCTGGAGCCGCGGCTCTGATAGTAATGTATCTCACCATCCTCCGTAAGGGTCGGATGCGATCGGGCATGCAAAGAAAGAAAAAAAAAGTTTTCCAGAGAAAACCGCAAAGGGTATCAAGAACATAGTGAAAGAAGTGAGCGCAGTCGAGCTATTTTAGCAAACAATCAAATACAAATTTAGGATCAACTTATCTATCATCCTTGTCAATCCATCATGTGTAAGTTGTAGTACCACAATCGATGAACTCGAATGTATTCATTCAGCTTACTCACTGAAACAAAGAGGTGTGCAAGGGTACCGATCCCAATAAATCATGTCAAATTCATAGGTCTATTCAAAAATATCATATATTGCTGATCGCGAGGATGAAGGAGGGAAATACAAAGTGCCAGAAGGACCAGGACGGGCGAGTTAAAACCTAAAAGTGAAATAGTGTCTGATATAAATCAATCGCCAAGTATAAGGACAAGGAAAACATTTTGACGGATAGTAGTGTGGGATATAAGACGGGAGAAATCACGGCCTCGGCGCTGCTCGCGATGATGAGCGCAGAAAAGATCGGACGTTCGTATAGCTATGTCAATGGCCTCCCAAGTATATCGAGTCTTAAGTGACTGGATATCAGAATTATCGAACGGTGGAATATGATATTATTGATCTCACATCTAGACCCAACCCTCCTTCCCGACGCCGATGGCGTCAAAGTTCTTTCCGCTTCGCGTCCTCCTCTCCTGGAGGACGGGAACAGCATCAAGATTAATCAGTTTCTCCGATGGCGGTGGTGAGCCCTCAACCCAACCCTTCCAACCTTTCTTAACAGCCACTCGTTTTCTCCGTGGCTGCGGAGGCGAAGTTGGGGGCATACTGTGTTGTCCCAAATCGAGGTCGTCATAATCGTCGGGCGTGTGTGGTCGCTTGGACGATGTACGAGAGGTACTCGAAGAATTAGAGGGTCCGGGTGTCGAGGCAGGTGTCGATGGTAACAGCATTGGCGACGTGACGGGTGGTGGCGTGATAGAAACGGAGCGTTGTCCCGTCGCGATTTGTATGGCCGGTCGGGCTTTCCAGAAGCTGGATGTGGTGTTTGGGATGGGTATAGGTTGTACGGGAGCACTTGTACTGGGGCCACTACTGGTTCCTCTCGGAGCGGTCAAAGCTGCCTCTTCCGCTAATGCCCTCTGTGCTTTCAACGCTGCTTTCCTTTCCCGTTCCTTCTCCTTTTTCTCCCTTTTCCTAATCCTCTTCGCCTGCTCGTCTTTTTCCACAGCTTTATAGGGCCCAACACCATTCAACAAACTCGTCAAGACATCACGGGCGGGGCGGACATCAAAAACACCTGCCATAACGGCAGTGGCATTGCGACGCGAACGTTTTGCAGGATTCATGGGGGTATACCGAGGAAGGAGGACGGCCATGGAAAAGAAAAAGGGACGGGAAGGTTTATATGAGGGAGCCCGCAGTGGAGCAAAGTCGTGGTTTGGAAGCAATGGCTGTTGGACTTTTACGGCACGAAACGAGGATGCTTAAACAAACAACAGCCGGAGCACGTGCGAGGAACTTTCTTCAACTTACGATCGATTCGAGATGAGTCTACAGCACTCCATCATTGATCTATCCCCTTCCAGTCTCCATTCCTACAATCCATTTTTTTTATCATCACACATCTCTTTGTATTTTCCAACATTCCATCACCCTCTTCGTCTCACCGTCTCCTTATTTTGCCCCTCAAACTCCATTTCAGAACATCTATACCACAAGGACCTACATCCTACTACATTAATATACCCATTGACTCACCAACCCTAGCCATTTTAGGCTGAGCGCCCTCATGCACTTCACACCGTCTAATTTCGATTAGTTAGTCAGGTTTCATCCCCAAGCGAAATCCTTGCCATCATCATTGTACAATTGTCAGCTCAGCGGCGGTTCCGCCGGGTCGGTCACCCCCCTTCCCCCCCTTACTCAGTAAGATTCACTTCCCATCGATGCACATCATGTAGGCTTACTATTTTTACTGACTCGGAGTTTCGGGAATACTACCCCAGCATCACGAAAATATCTGATCCCCAGTCACGCCGGCGCCTGGGAACTGGGAACTGGGTCAATCATGATCACCCGTCCAATCCTTCTGGAAGCTCCTTTTTGGGGCTTTCGGGGGGTTTTCCCGTTCTCTGTGGCCTTGGTATGTCGTGATTGGCCTCCCCTAATTTCCTGCTTGTCGTACACAGCGTTTCGGCCTCTCCAACCAAAAGACAATAGAACCAATCCTTTGGGTATCATGGGGTGCGGCTGCTCCATATTAATACCTTCGTGCTGTCAGACGCCATCACACCTTCTATCGCAGGGGGTACCTGGAACTCGCCGAACCCCGCATATTTTTGAACAATGATATGGTTCCGTGACTCGGGAGGGCCCGGCCTAGCCGCACAAGGACAAACCTTCACCAAATATGGCACTTTCCTGACAGCAACCTTTGACCATCAATGGCGCACGAAACAATGGTAGATGTCAATATAGTAAACAGTATTGTTCTCTGGAAATTTAACCCCCGCCCCGTCACATCCGAGTCTGCTTTCATCTTGTGGCGGAATTTGTCAGGCCGGGTGGTACTATTCTCTACCAGGTAGAGCCTTCCCGGGGGATACCTTGCCAAAGTCGCACGACCCAGCACGAGGTCAGGCCTCTTACCACGTAGACGACTCAGATGTCGATCACCTCAAATTCATTACGGGTAAGGTTATGAACGTTCTATAACAATACACAAGCAACGTCCCCATTTCTATACCGCATTTCCACACTGGAAAACCCACGCGGTGATTTACGACAGGCTTTTAGACCGTTGATAACACGTTGCTCCGAGTCAATATGCACCACTCAAACTGAGTGCGTTCCGCTTCCTTCCTGCTCATTCAGGCTCTATTGTTTTAGGATTTTTAGTTGCAATCCCCACGTTTCACGCTACGCCTATGCATGTTCCCATGACCAAATAGCATTTGCCTTGGCTACACTGTTCACGAATCATCGTTCTTATCCCACTGGCCGACAAAATATAGCCCATAAAAGCTTGGAAATTTTTCCCTTTACATACCCGGCTTCTTTGTCTCCCTGCATATATTGGTTTTATTCACAACTGATGACTATTGCTGAATCCTGGCCCACCGGTTTTATTGACTCCGACGATCCCGATCGCGCGCTTTTACGACTTGCCCGTTACACGTGTCACTTTCGCATGGACCCCAATTCAATTATTATCTTGACAGGCACGTACCGCATCTTACCTTCTACCCGCAAATTTAGGTCTCTTATCTGATTATTTCCCTCCTTCTGGCTATAAATTACTAATTTTGTTCCGAGAATTGACGATAACATGCACGAAGGCAACACTTACCGTCCTTGGCGGATTTTTCTGGCCGCGCCAAGTTTACAGGTCGATTATCAATCCACTCAGCCCCTTATTGGATAGAAAATCATAGAGACCGCTGTAGGGAATTTAAAATAATCCCGGCGCAGCGATATGCATCAACAGAAGAATACAAAGGTTAGACCTAGTGGTTCCGGTCGTAGAATCAACTTTGCGGCGCTTCAAAATCTAAATAACTCCCAAGGTTACTCCATTCGCGTGATCCCCACCACGCATTTGGCGTGCGGTATTTTACTGTGACGGCGAACCCACTACTCAAGTCCGGGATGGCCATATTTTGCTTTTGGTTAGTCTTAGGGGCCGCAACATCACTTGATATGACGGAAAAGGCCGAAATGCGGGCTAAACGGAAATTTGTATGGCAGTCACTATTCTGGTACTCGATAGCGCCGTTGAAGGTAACCATTATTAGGCGCTATGGAATATCCAGTAACTCGCCGCCAAAGCCGTGGGTTGTGGGTGGAAACAGAAATATGGAGCTTACTACTGCTTTGGTATAGGGAACAGTAAGGCAGGCTAGTGCGTGGTGTGTCGAAAATAGAACCAACATGCAGCACGAAGCCCTGACTGCGAAGAAGCAAGAATGGTGGGGTGTCCAGTAGAGGAAAGGGTACATTTCTAAAAGTACCGGACAGACGATTTTAGGTTTCGTAATCAATGAGGACATTAGCATCCGGCCGTGTGGTAAAGTCACACACAATCGGGTCCCAGTGATTCTGGTTCTATATCGATAGTTAGGATCAAGGCGCCAAAAGTTCATGGAAAGGTTTTCAATCAAGGACTTATCAGTAAATGCCCTGGTGGGCGTAAATTTGATCATAGCCAATGCAACCTGGCCGGCGGTAGAGTCCATGATTTATATGTAAATTTGTGTTTTAGCATGTTATTCTTATCCCCCAGGCAGAGGCAAGTAGCTTATTTTTTTTTTGGCAGGAGTGAGGAGGTGTTCCCGGCCATAGAACTTGTATATTCTTTTTTTATTAGTAACGAGTAAATTGTGGAATATTAGGCCGCTAGGAAAAGAAATTCGAAGCGATTACCAAGACCAGCTTGCAGTCGGGCGGAGGGAGCCTGTATTTCATATATAGCATATCCTATACTATCCTCGGTGAGTTGGTAGTGTGTTGAATGAGGAAACCATCTACTTACACCCCGGACTAATGCTGTCGAAAGGTAGTTGTGTTATGGGGGGAAAGCTATGTAGTCAATGGTACCATATATTGGACCTCCAGAACCAAAATATACAATTAAAAACTGGGCGAGAATGCTCAGGGGAGTAATACCTATTTAATGACCTGATTTTGAAGTAGTTTTATTACTGTCGGTTTAAGAGTCATGATGGAAGTGAGGAGAGATACCTCAAGAGATCGGAGTCCAAAGTCGGGGTTAAATGTTCTGCTTATCTGAACTGACCCGGGAAATCATGAACACACAACTACAACGCCAAGCTAGCCGGACCGGGGACCGAAACTATTTCGACGGCCCTCATATCGCTTGGGGGCACCCTTTAAAAGGGCCCAGGGTCCAAGGATAAGAAAGCCTTTTGCAAGTACAGCGTAGTACGGTTCAAGGAGTTCAGTTGTTTTTACTACTATATATCAAAAACAACAGAGACCTCCACAAGTTCCAGCTATCGCTTTGCATGTTACGAATTTTAAATAGCAGGGTCATGTACGCTAGTTGCCAAAGAACCTTATGCCGCCTCCATAAGGTGTGTAGTGTACTCCACCATGGGTGTACTCGCTATCACAGGGCTAGAGACGGGGAATGCATTTGGGACGTTTCCATATACCTCTTTCAACCTCCTCCATACCATTCTAAAACTAGAGGCAGACCCTTTTTCGTATATCAGGATGACTGCTGAAACACATCCGGGTGGGAATTCGGTACTGAGGGTAGGGCTAGATAGCGGTGTTGTGTTTCCTCCCTTGTTCATTGACATACTGTTCCGTGATTTCGAGGGAGCGGCGGAGTTGGAGTACGGATTTACACCTGGTGCCGCCAGGAGGGCGGAGTTGTGGTTTGGCGTCGTAAAGGACAGCCCTGAGCTCGGGGAAACAGAGAACTCGACCCGAAAACGGACCGGCTTGAGGGTCTGCATCGTTCCCAAGTCTCCGTTGGATTCTTCCACCCGACATTTAAGCGCGCCACCAGGATTGGCTGGACTCATACTTTTGTCGAACCCGCCTCCCTCGACAAAGATACCGAATCCGTTGAGAAGGCGACCAATATCTGCGCGCGTCTTTGAAACGTCGTCCGAAGAGTATAAGACGCCACCGTGCGCATGTGCCTGATTCTTCCAATTGAACAAGTTAGAGAACCAACCTTTGAACTCTCCGACTGCGGGTGACGTCAGAAGGCGGTTAGAACTTAGGGGGGCGGGTGGAGATAGCATAAGTGGCGATCCGAGAACTGTTAAAGCAGAACGTTTCTGATTAATGGCCCGGAAATCCAATGTGGGTGCTATGGGGGGGGAGGGGGGGCATCAATAAATTTTCGTCAGGAAATGTGATAAATACTTACGCCTCGATTTTTTGTCCTTCTCCTTTTTGCTCTTGGGACCAGAAGTGCCGTCCCCAAGGCGCGTGACGTTTCCCATATTCCTCCCCACATCTCTACCCATACCAAGGCCAATTGTGTCGCTCTTGGGGTCCTCGGCGCCAATGTGACTCCATCCACTATCGTCTCCGATGCTGTGGTTCTCCTTATCCTCTTTGCCTCCCTGGCTGCGCGAGAAGACACGATGAGTGCCACGAATTATGCGCGCGACGTCATTGACAGTATTGCCATCTTTTCCGTCCTGCCCGGCGCTATGATTGCGGGAGAAGACGCGGTGACTAACTCGCCTAGCACTGGAGTCGGGATGAGGAACGTTTTCGGGATATTGTGCAATTGGTGTAATTGTGAGGGCCTCGCTCGGGGCCTCTGCTGTATCGGTGGTGAGTGTAGATTCAACGTCCGTTGTTTTGAGAGCAGTGAAGAGTGATACTTGGGAATCAACAATCATGTCCATTTCTGTCGCTTGCTTGGAGGCTGAAATTGGTATAGGAGCGTGAATCACCGGGGGACGCGTAGACGCGACTGTTGGTGGGGCCCATTCTGCAGGGGGCGCGCCTTGGGCAAAACAGAATGAACTCATCCTTTTGTTCACAAGATCGAGGGTTTGAACGGGGTCCGGGGCGGTCGGGGTCCGATGCTGTTTGACATTATCGTTCGGCAGTGAAAACTGAGGGAACTGAATACTTGAAACGTCATTTGCCTTGATCGGCTTAGAATATGTATCGCCTCGCCTAGGAGGGGGAGGGGGAGGCCGAGGGCCGCCGATACTGGCTGGAACGGCGTTTTGAGGAGGCGCGGTCCGCTTGCCGCTATCAACAACGTGGGATTGGACTCGCCACAATTCAGTCTTTACCCTTCCTGTGAGATGGGGTGCTCGAGGACCAGCAGGTGAAGGAGGTCTCTCTCTTGATGATGAGCTACCACTTATACTAGTGACACCGCGGCGCATAGAAGGTGCAAAAACTGGCGCTGGTAGGACGGTCGGGGATGGAGCTCTTGAATGCGCGGCCGATGTTACAGAGAATATACTGTTTCGGTTTCCATCATATTTTTTGTTGACGGTGGTCGGATCGAGTTCCCAGCCAAGGTTAAATTTCATACTTGCCATACCCACATTGATCCCACAAGTTTCGCCATCTCGATTCCGATCACTGTTGTTACGGAGGGATTCGTCTCTGTATCGACCAAGCAGAAAATAGAACGCTTTGGCGTGGACACCCTGACCAGCCGGCGCACAAAGGTCTCGTTTAATTGACTCTCCTTGAGGATCCGTGTGGCGCCCCCATATAACACGCAATGAAGAAAAAAACTCTGGGTCTATGAGAGATGGAGAGGCAATTGGGCGAGCTAGAGTGCTAGGGGACGGTGGTAGGTGAGGCAGGCCCATTCCTGATGCGTCTGTGAAGCCGGGTTCGGCGATCGCTGTATGAAGCCAAGGGTGAGACAAAATTTCGGGAACCTGCAGGAAACGCTCAGCAAAAATAAAGTAGATGTAAAACATAGTCATACATACAGTTATTCGTTTGTGGACATCAACAACCAACATACGCCCGAGTAAATCCTTCGCCAGTGGATCGATCCAGGCCGGCATATCGTATTTGCCACTTTTCACTTTCGCCAGTAAGGTCCGGACGTTCTTGTCATCAAAAGGTAGTCTCCCAGTTAGTAGAGCATATAAAATAACGCCACAACTCCATATGTCCGTTGCATTCCCTTGGTACTTTTCTCCATTGACGATTTCTGGGCTTGCGTAATGAGGAGAGCCGCAACTGGTTTCTAGTTGCAGGGATGGAGGGGCGAAAGCTGCCATTCCCCAGTCAGCTATCTTTATAACGGGAGGAGCTATGGAGGCGATGAGGATGTTTTCAGGTTTTAAGTCGCGATGGATGATTGAGAATGTGTGTGCGTAGTTAAGCCCGTAAACAATTTGCCTGAAGTACGCTAGAGCTTCTGTAGGAGGCAATCGTCCTTTGTTAACCAGAAAGTCGAAAAGTTCTCCCCCTTCGACATACTCCAGCACCAGAAAGAGCTCCTTGTCGCCTTCGAAGACGTCATAGATTCGCATAATATTTGGGTGGTTCATGAGTTTCATCATAGTGATCTCTCGGTCGATTCCAAGGCGTTGTTTGTCCGATTTGGCTTGTTGTGTCGCGAGCGACGCACGGGAACTGACCAACGGAGCCATTGGAAGGATCTTGACCGCAGCGAGTTGTCCAGTCTGCCTGTGCTTGGCGATTTTGACTCGGCCAGATGCCCCTTTACCCACACACTCTCCAAGTATCCATGGTCCTATTTGCTTCGGATCCGTTGGAAGGTCGAAAGCGGCGACACCACCAGCGGCAGCCTTTTCCTTTGCCCAGCGAGTGCCAAGAGGGGCGGTATATTTGATTGGGGGCGCGCGAGGGGGGCTGGAGGAAACAGGCATATTAGATATTTGAAGATTATAAAAGTGTAATTATAAATTGTATAGGATGTAGTAGGCGAGATGCTCGACCAGCGGGCAGCGAGCTTGGAGTGGTGGTTGTACGAACAGACGATCTTGGGAGCGCGTTGCGTGACGTTGGACTATTGTCATGTGATGTTACATATGGTGTCACCCGACGTGACCCGACTTTTATTTTGTTGGATGAAATATTTCCTGCTCGAACTGCGAGCCAATTTGTATGCTGGCCGCCTCATGGGCCCTGGTGCATCCACCATGGATTCCTACTCTCCGGCTATCTCTCAGATGGGACATTGTATCACGCTCAGTCTCTCAATCTAAAGCACCTGCCTCAAGGCCTCGTTACCTACCGTCAAAGCCCCCGTTTGTTATATTGCGACACTCTCACATATCTCAAGTACCTACTGATGAGCTGGTCAATCTGGTTGCAGAAGGGAAATACCAACTGGCAGAGAAGCTGAGGATGGAATTGTTGGAAATGGGTGTTGAGATACCAGGCGGTAGTGTGTATGAGGGAGTGGTAGAAGAACTTATTCGAAAGTCTAAAATAGAGGACATCACCCAAGAGTTCACCAACTGGCTTGCGTTACTACCTGAAGCGCGATGCCCAGATGACGACATGTTTCATGGAATACGTCAACTCTTACAAGCATCCCCAGAGGCGAACTTACCTTTGATTATTCAATTTGGGATGGTTTGTGCATCGAAGGGCTATACAGTCATCGTTAATGAGGAAATCACGCCCATCGTCGCCCGCTACGCCGACGCCCGAACCTATGCTCAATTCGCCAAGGGTGTGGAAGTACGAAGTCGGGATCATCATACAAAGTCTGAACCAGAGCGTCCGATTCCATACGAAGCAGTTTTTGAAGACGTATCTGATGATTACAATATTGTCAATTCCGAAGCTACACCACCTCCACCTAACGTACTCAACCTCATAACAGAAAATTTGCCTGAAATCCTACCGCGACCAGTTCCTAACGACACAATGGTTTTCGAGGACGAGTCAAACTATGACTATATATCATATGCCTCGACATCGCCACCTACTTCTCTCCCTGACGCCCTTTCCCAGCTCGTCAGCGACCACCGATACGAGGAAGCGTATAGATTTCTTGTGGAAATACAGGATGTCGGGGGCATCGCAATTCATCAATCCCTTGTTTACGAAAAGGCCGCTCGATCTGTGTTAGGTTCCAGCTCTACCTTGACTCCCCAGGAATGTATCAAACGGTTCACTTCCTGGTTATCACTTATCCCACCCGTACACGTCACGCAACCTCCTGCCCAATTCCTCGAAATTCGTCAGCTCATTTTCAGAGCGCCCTATCCAAACTATCTTTTGGCCTCTCGTTTCGCTACCATTCTCGCCTCTAAAGGATATGGTGATTTAATTATTCCACATGCTGTACCCCTCATTATGCGGTTCGCGCCTGAAAACACCAGCCATCAGTTCGTACTGGATTTCGAGCGAGCAGATAAGGCATACTGGACAAAATTTAAACCCGATGAAGCTCTAGAAAAGGTCATGAATACAAAATGTGAACTTCGGACAACAGCTGTGAAACATTTGACGTACGCGAACCGGTTAGGAGCTGCCATTTCCCTGCTTCCCAAAGTAGATGATCACTTCCATCTGAAGCCAGCCATCTACGACAATCTTATCCGAAGCCTTAAAAGGTCTCATACTCACACCTCCATCAGCCAATTGTCTTTAGTCGAAACTCTTCGTAATCAAGAAGCTCAACTTATCACAACTAGGTTTAGCAGTCTCGATAGGAAAACCAATACAGCCAAAGACGAGTTTTTTGATTTGTCACCCAAAGATTTTGGACAGGATATAGGGAGGGCCATTCTTTATCTTCGGAAAGCGTTGACGTCCAAAGACAACCTTCCCGATCCTCTCGCCTTGTCAGAATGGTTCGAGTTCTATCATTCATCAAGTTCAAAACGGAAACGAAGAGCTATAACCACTTTGCGAAACAAGGCTTTGCAATATGGCGGACGCAATGCTGAGACTTATTTATTCGCTGAAATGCACTACTATCAGCGAACAGGGAACTACGACTTGGTTATCAAAACGTTTGCGGACCATTTTTATCTGATTGGCGTCCCCCAGGGTGATGTCTTGAGACATTACCAGCGAGTGAAGCAAAGTTTAGCCAATAAATATCAAAATGAGGATCTTCCCGTCAGTGCCCAACTTCATCATTACTTGTTACGCCAGGCTGAGCTATACTCAAAGAAAGAGCTTACGTCTGCCCCCCATATCGGAGATCGTCCTAATTTCAAACTTGCGCGAAGAAAGTTATGGCCAAAACATACACACACCACTCTTGTGTGGCATACCCTTCTGAATCTTACCACATCCGACGCCGACGCTGAAAAACTTTATCAAAAACTTGTCCAAATCGCTACCTCTGGATCAGATACTTCTCTGGCTACTCCTGATGACAGCCCCCTCCTTCCCCCACCTTCGTGGACTCACAATGTGGGCACGGCGGCATTCACCCCCTTCATCAGGAAGCTAATGATCGGGCATGGAGCCAGTCGCGGTGCAATGGTCCTGAGTGACATGTTAAAAGTTGGTCTAGAACCTACCTTACACCAGTTTACTGAACTCGCCGGACTCTATGCCCGGCTTGGGGATGCGCCAAGGGCTTTCATGATCCTGGATAGAATGGAGGCAAACAAAGCGAGACCGCTAGCCGAACCAGATGCGCAGGTTGACCGTACAACCCCTTCTCCTACTTCCCACCATCGGTCCGTCGGCTCATCGTTCCCTGCTCCAGACGTCGTGCTTTATACCTCCTTATTACGTGGGTTCTTAATCTCTCGAGATCTCCAAGCGATCGACGAAGTCGATCGTCGCTTGAAGAAATTTCACCAATATACCCCAGGAGAGAATGCCGCCCTGGATGAAGTGTATACTAAGGCTGTTCGCTTGCGGAAAGAGTTTGGAAGGCCGGTACGTCATGCATATTCTCCCCTATCCGGCGTCGCCACTCATTAAACGATATTATAATAAGGACTTGAATGACGTCGATGATTGAAATTGATCACCGGACGTATTTTCCCTAGCGAGTACGTAGTGGATACCCCGCCTTTCACAGCTGTGACACTCCAACATCGTTTCCACGTCCGTGCCCGATCTCAGATCCAGACGGCAATTTGGATTACCGCCCTTTACACTCCAAAACCCAACATGCAGTCCTACGTGCAGTAGCTGGACCTCAGATAACACAAAAGAGTACCAGGGGAAACGCAGCTCTTCCTTTCCAGTAATGGGTGTTGGGAGTAGCACAGAAAAAACCAAACGGCCAGATTTAGTGGATATACCCAGCGTACTTGTCCCTCATCATATATGTGATTTCCGCTGCCAGGCCGTCTGCATAGAAGCATGCTTTATGTGCCTGCTTGAATTGGACACAATTCCTTTTTTGTTTCGAATACAAGTCAAAAGACACGCGACGGTAAGGAGTATTGTTGGTGCCTGATTGTCAGAGTCTGAGCTACTCCCCCGTGTCGAGACTCGACGCTATTTTTGACTCAGGAATTGAAGTAGCTGGTGTACCCCCAGCGAAGAAATAGTATAAATGAAGAGCCAATAGATACCTTTCTTCCCCCCAGACTCGGTTCCAAAAGAGACAACACTCTAGCTTGGAACTTTAAGAAGCTTCACTGGGAATTTAGAAGCACAGCCTCATGACACTGACGGCGGACAGAATGCGCCGGTGATGACCCGCAGAGGTCGCAGGTCGTTTATAAATACCTCCAGCATCAGCTTTTCTTTGAGGTTCCTCTCTCCACCTCCATTCTTCGCATCTTACATGGATTTACTAATCAAGTCTGCGGAATTGTTACAGATACCGAAGGTGGGTAATTCGGCACCTTGGGCATAGTTAACTCGTTAATACAAAACTTATCTAAAGTATGTCGATGGTAAAAAATGCGTTTCACATCTATTTTACATTTAGGATGCTAAACTACATTCAAAGTTGCGGCCAGTACCGTCTTAGTAGGTCCGATTCGATGCCTGTGGATGATCTCCATTGAACCAGCTTAGATTTTTGATTACTTTCAAACGTTTGAAATGGAGGCATGGAGACTCCATGTTCCTAAGCATCACACAAAGGCTTACTCTTCCACAAGGTCGATCTCATTTGGAGATCTAAGTGGAGTGTTGGGAAAGCACTGTTTTTCGTCACGCGTTACCCATGCTTTGTTGACACAGCATTTGTGCTTTACGGTGCGTGGAGCCTGGGCCCTCCCCCCATCCCATAGCGGGCTAACCACTTAGGTATATCCAGATCATTTTTTGCCAACACAAGAAGTTTCACACGAGGCGAGCGCGTGAATTATCATTAAATTTGCAGCAGAGATAATAAATTAGGTATCCAGACCTGCCTGAAGATAGATACTTTCACCGACTGCAAGAATCCTTTATTATTTCCGCATGATCCCATATTCATCTTGTGCATTACAGGGTCGGCAGTCATAGGAATAGCAGCAGCGGAAGGTCAGTCGACTAACACTACTCTCACCTCAAAATCATGTTTGACTTGCACAAAAGCCATTGTTGGATTGCGTACATACGCATTATGGGGGAACAATAGACGAATATTAATAATTTTATCAATATCATATACCGTACGGTTGGATTGGATTTCCGATTTCTTTAAACCCATACTAATGTTTTTCAGATAACCTTTATTACCTCTGCTGTTATCCTCATAACATTTCTTCGGTCTCTCAGATGTACGCCCAATCCACATTTTTTGATTCCTCGACATTGATCCTTACTAGATGGGGACCCTCCATTACCCACTGTTGGAGGATGTTATCAGGTCGACGGCAGTAAAGTCTTGTTTGTTGATTATGCGTTACTCATCCTGATGGAAACTTGTATGTTTTATTGTCCCCTCAAACGTCACTTTCTTATTTCAGCGCAGTAATTATGGTCCTCACAATCTGGGTTGGCATAAAACGTTTTCGTCACTCTCATAACCACTTAATCACGGTCCTGTACCGAGACGGGATATTCTACTTTGTGTATTTATTTTGTGGGTGTCTCCGATATCCAGATCATTATAGGTGCTTGATGCGGGTCGATGTCCTCATTTAGTGGTCTCCGCTGCCAACGTCATCGTCATACTAGCCGGCCCTGTGAGCCTCAAACAATTACTTTTTTAAAATTATAACCTCATGCCCACCTGACAGGACGAATTTGTTGATCTGTTCAATTCGTTTGTCATTTTCTCACCATCCTAATATCCTGCCATTTTGATTTGTGGCGCCGATACGACGCCATTAGATTCCAGCGAATCATGCATAGCGTCCTATCTGCGCGCATCATGCTCCATATGCGTGAAGCGGCCCGCACTGACCGACCTGAGGAAAAAACTACTGACACTTCCCTGATATTCATGTCAGCAGAAACTAGGATGGCTGAGGGAATTTCAGTGAGCACATAATTTCCGTAAGCTACCAGACTCTCAACCTCTATATTCGTACATATGTAACTCCATATTATTCGAAGACCGGTGGTTCATTTGTTGGTGAAAAGGCCCGCTGTGAACATTTCTCAGGCATTCTGGACTTCGGCAAATGTTTGATCTTGGTTTTTCGAGAAAGTTCTTTTCCAAGGTAGGCTACGCAAAGTTGTCAGCAAACAGGGAAAATGAGAAGCAGTTTGGAGTCTAAGACTTCTGACGAAAATACATCGTCGGCCCTGTCGGTTTATCGATGAGCGCCCATTATTGGTTCTCACGTAAGTGCGCCATTGTCTAGTATTTGACCACCGGAAGTGCATCCGAGCATCCAAGTCATAGATTAATTTGAGGAGGATTCTTGTCACTAAGGTGTTGTATTAACTACATTCATATGAAACCACGAGGAAATTCTTGAGCCATCGATGGCATCGCCGCCCAACCATCGATTCTCGTGTTTTTCTCACCAAACAAATTTCATTTCATTTCATCCTATCTATGAAACGTCAGGAAACAGCCCCGAGTATATGCGGATTTAAAGCGTAGCCCAGGAGAAGTCGCGCGGAGTTGCGAGAACGACCAAAGTCTTTCCAAGTCAGTTATTGAGGGAGCTTGAGAGGGTTAGAAGTACTGCGCCACATATCTTGGTCACCATGAGACTGACGGCGGAATCAAGATATGATCAGAGCACGGTTCCTGGGAAATTTGGGGGTATAATGAGTTCAGCCTTGCAGACTGGGATCGAGAATAGGCGAAACAGATATTGGTAAAAGTCAGCCCGAAAGGGGGGCATGAGAGGATATGAGTCCCAAGCTGAGAATTACTCGAGCACCATGAGACGGATCAGAACGATCATCAGAACATTGGTTCCGAAAATTTTTGAGTGTTCATGGGACTGACTTGTGGAACGGGATCGAGTGGTCATGGGGGTGAAGGTGAGCACATCTGGGGTAGGAACCTCAATTTCTAGAGGCGTAAAAGCGCAGCTCGGAATATTTTGAGAGTAGTGAATTTTTTGCGCCATCGTCTATAGGCTAAACACAAGATCATTGAATGGGATATTTTCCGTTGTATGTATTTGAAAACTTCATCTTGCGTTGATAGCCTTGATCGGCGGTTGCTCGATTTTATTAATGAATTTATTTTTGGAACGATACGCGAGAGGTGGAAAAGTAAAAATATACTTACAAGTTTTGGCCCCTTTTTAATATTCATCCTGTCAATACCAACAGCATGGCATCTGAATTAAAAGCGCAGCGTGTTTTCCATATCTTTCCCATGTTTTTGTTATCGCGAATATGTTGCTTCGCCATGGAGATGGAGCCATATCAAAGAAAAGCTGTCGCAATGTCTTCACCTCCGATCGATCCTCTCTGTATTACCTTCGTCATATGGACCGGTCGAACTACCTCATTCCCGGCTTCTATATTGGTGAGGTGCCTGGGGCGTCTGCTTACTGAGGTTGTAATGTCGGAATAGCCCGGTGGTTCACGACCAGACCCCAAAAAAGGGGTAAACTTTTATTGACCTATAATATGTTCATCACAGCCTTCAAAACATGTTGCAAGGCTGGTCTGAGCAGGGATTAGCCTTGGACTGGTAAGTCGTTTGGATTTGGAAGCCATAGCTAGCTCGGAAAGTCTCGTGCGGGTGGGGTACCTGGGTGCCACGGAAGGCACCACGGAAGTGGACCTCGATGAGTGATCCGGGCATTGTTCCATCTGTCATTTTGTGGAGGATGGACTGCGGTGATCTCGTATCGGATCGTACCTCAGGGTTGGCGCCAAGTCGTTGGCTCAGTATTGACTAATCGCGGAGGCTTCTGATCTGCGAACCTCGAGGCCATTGTTCGTCAGATAGGTTGTTCGCCGTGAACTTGCCGAAGAAGTAGTAGAGAAATTTTTCGATCATTGTTAGCCTTTCTCGTAAAATAGTCCGCAGTGGTTGATATTCAACAGCGCACTATTGGGTCCATCAAGAACCGATCGAATCTGGATAAATTCAACAATGTCCTGGAACCCATATAGCTCCAAATAAATTAAAGAAAAAGGCTGGAATAAAGAAGAAGAATCATAAGCTTCCAAGAACGAGTCATATTATCGGGGTTGTTTCCTTACCGGCCACGATTTCTTGAAGAGGAAAACGCTTTGGTCCTAATGATCGGAATGCGGAGCGAACCAACGGAGTCGAACGCCCAATGGAAGAAGTACAGACGGAGCTGTGCAAGTTTTTGGGCCTCACTGTGGAGGCCATGGTATCGTTGTGACGAATGGGTCCATCCGTGGGGTCCTTGAGGCTGATTAAAACGTGGTTCACGATGTCACGGGTTATTCTTGAATTGCACAAGGCAAACACGAGGCTGATGCACCACAGCATACAAGAAAAAGCTATGGCATATTCCCGGAATATGTATGTAGGGAGGTTAAATATATGAATTTCTAGTCTTTGGTGTGTAGGGTGAAAATTTGAGATTCGGGTTTATCCATTTCGACGACTACTGGGATCTCGGAGGTTTTAAATTCAGCGGGGTCGAGTCAGAATGAGATTGACAGCATATCGGGATGGATACTGTCTTGGAATACTTACATGAACTTCCAGAATCCGCTCTAACCGCGTTTTTGGCAACATAGAGCGCTGAATAAACTGAAATGAAAATTCGAATTCGGCCTGGGACATCACTGCGAGGCATTCTCCGGGCATTCTTTCAGAGGTGAATGGACGTTCTTGCGAGATCGATCATGCACCTGCAGGATAGGTATATCTTCCGAGTCAACGGATATTCGATAGTCATGATAAACAAAGCTCCGTTGAACCTAGTCGCATTCAAGCTCAAAAACCGGAGCGAGGTAGAAGGGGGAGATAGACATGACATGAGGGGTCGACGGCACTTCAAGTACGCAATCGGACTGTCCCTGATGAGTATGACGACTCGGAAAAGCCATGGTGATCCCCAGGATGAGGTGGAAGCTCAAGTGGCTGGATTCACCACGGAAATTGAAGTAAATCAATGCCGACGTTGGGGTAGGGTACACAGCCAGGTTTTTTTTTTGGAGACAGGCGAGAGAATATAGCAGCGGAGCAGGTTGTCTTTCATTAAACGGCTGGGTGAAGAGATAACCGGACAGTACTTTGAAGTTCATAAATTATTTTTTTCACTCCGAATTTGTAATCCTGACCGGCAATTCCCAAAATAGGTACCCGATTTGTCCACAGCCACATTAGGAACTTGTTGCCAGATTGTTCTCTCGGAGGAGTTCTACATTCGAATGCCAAAGTGCTGCGCCTTCGTTCGGAGCTATATAATGAGTCCTCTTTCTCTCGAAAAATTTGTGTTTGATCCGTTTAGACGCCAGAGTATTTGGCACTCTCGAGCCCGTCGTCGATGATAGCTGAAACTCCAAGGAATTCCGCTGCGTCGAGGGCCATGGCGAAACCGTTGAAGAGAGGGAGGGCGTGTATGAATTGCAGGTATGTTTTGAACCTCGTCTGGTCCTAGCTCTATCTGACCCTCTTCGGCTCGCCCGAAGGTTTTTAAAAATTGTACGGAGGTCATGTCTTTGAGCGAAACTTGAACTAACACGCTATTCTGTTAGAAATGCGATGGCGTGAAACCTATCTGTGGTCCATGTCGAAGAAACCCCAAAGACGATGATTGCGAATACTCGGATGGGCCAGGAAGGTCTAGAACGAAGGTGTTGGAAGACACGGTATCTAGACTCGAAGCCCGACTCCACGAACTTGAACACCCCGACGAGACAACCCCTTCCGTGACCCTCCATGACCCATACCGTCCGTATCATGAAACTCAACGACTTTCTAAAACTCCCCCTTCACTTGTTATCCCAGACACACCCTTATCCCATTCACTATCTCCCTTTTCGCCAACTTCCACTACATCAAGTCTTCATTCGGGAAAGCAATGGCATACATTTGGGCTTCTCGAGTCAATGACCGAGTCAACGGGCTCTAGTGGATCATCTTCATCCCCCATGCGGCAATACGGTTCTCATGGGTCACCGTTTTTGGGAGCTGAGGTAGGTGCATTGATTTTTTTCAACACGACGAACACTAACAGACATCCTAGGAACCTTCTTTTCTTGTTATACAAAACCTGTTAGTCAAACAATACATCCTAATTAATTACACATTTCGCTGACCTGACTAATGAATCTAGACTCGAAAAATTTCTTCCGCATTGCGTACAGTATGGCTTTTTCTTGAATGTCGACCGTTTCCGCGAGTCATCCCTGCTCCATCTCCCCTTTGGCCACCCATCGCGCCCCTCACCTGCTGTGTTGAGTGCCGCTTACTTGTGGGGTGTCCACCTATCGCGCTCAGAACCCCTTTTACATCAAGAGTATAACTTTATGGTCCGTGCTTTGCAACACGCCGCCACCGACCCCCTCGGTGCACATCCAAGCAATGTCCTACATACACTGCAGGCTGAAATACTCCTTTCGTATTATCTTTTCCGCATTGGGCGCTTTCTGGAAGCGAAAACCCACGCTGGCGCTGCCGTGTCCCTTGCCTTGGGATGTGGGTTACACAGAATCCGTTCATCAAATATGTATACTCCATCCACGATTGGCTTAGCTTCGGATACACCGATTTCCCTTCACCCAGCACTGGACAACATAGAAGAGGGTGAACGAATCAATGGTTTCTGGGCTGTTTTCACGCTCCATAAGTTCATCTCAGTCGCGTTAGAAATCCCATCAAGTATATGCGGCACCTTGGAAGCCCCGGGAATGCAAATCGATACTCCTTGGCCCCTAGATAGCTCCAGTTATACAGAGGTCCGTTTCCGTCGCTATTCACCTGTTTGGCTATCTAACTTTTTGTCAGGGGTCACTACATCCCGATGTTCGAGGAGATTCCACTGTCAGAAATTTTCTGGGCAATTCTATTGGCGATGTCCATGATGGGCATTCGACGGTTGCTCTCAATGTCAAAGCTTCGATCTTGTTCCATAGAGCCGCCCACCTTACGGGCCAATGGACGCCTAGTACGTTCTACCCTCCAGGCCATATAGGTTTGTACTGACCTATGTACTCAGACCTTCCAACCAGAGAATTCCAGGCATTCGCTGCTGCCTTCCAGTCTATTAATCGCCTAATTGACTCTTTCCGGCTCCATCTCCCTCCCCTTGATGACTTAGACCCCAAGGACCCCACTACCCGCACTATCTTACTCACGCACGCTCTCACCGATGCTGCAACAATAAAGCTTCACAGTATTTTTTCCTACGCCGACTCGGCCTCTAAACAACATTGTTTGACGGCAGCGCGTAAAATGGTCTCATATGGTGGCCTTAATCTTCACGAACTCGGGCATATGAACCCCATCATGGGTGTAAGTACCTCTTATGTTGCCCATAATTCCGCAAATTAATGTTATTTCCAGACCCTTTGGGTAACCGCTTGCCATGTATTCATAGATGAAATTTCGCGGCTAAGATCGATTCCCTGGCCCCCAGGTTACACAGAAGGGGGAGAAGAGGAGCTCATGGAGAAGCTACGAAACGGAATTAACGGCCTGAGTCTTTTTTCAGAAGAGAGCGCACTAATGAGTATGTTTCTTTTTTCAGTTATTTTGTTGTGCTTCTCACTGATTTTGTGTTCCATCGCAGAATATCAGCTGACAAAAATACAGGAAGCGTTCTCTGCTATTTGAAGTCGGCTGACCTTTTCACGCATCTGGACATAGTATCACATCATTCTCGATACCTCTCTTCATTATGATACCTTGCGGAACCATTACTCCCTGCCATGCCTCTCGACTCTTTTCACTGTATCACTTTCACACATCGACATTGTAGTTCTATTGTACTTCCTTCGACTCAATTCCGGTACGCACTTATGTTACGATCACCCGTACCAACACAATCTACTGTATTTATATCAAATCTTTTTCAATATGAAAGCGGTTTTTGGACCCTTCACCACAATTTGGCGTTGTTACTCTCGGGGGGTTACAACTACTACTTTGAGTTCCCCTTGCCCCTGAATAACGGAACAGAGTCAGGACACCTTGATCGAGATCGTTCAACAAAATCTAGGCCACTGACCGCGGGGTAGTCGGGTAATCATACTCTTCATAGTGAAATAGTGAAGTTGAAAAAATTGTGCCTGTCTGAGCCTTGTGATATAAAGGAGGTAAGGGAGTTTACGTACTCTGTATTCCTATCATCATGTATCCTTCGACAATGATGAATCGTGTTGAAACGCGTACTTGAGAGGTTGCCTTGGATAGGGAGTGAGTGAAAACAGATATGCTAGGAAAAAATAAAAATAGTGTTCTGTCCAATTCGGGGGTTCAAATTCGGCCAAAAAGTTGAAGATTATAAGAAATACCTTAGGCAAACTCGGCGCTAGAGGTATCCCATATGGGAGTTGCAGGGAAAATATGTAGCACTACAAATAAGCCCTCGAAAGGGTAAAGGATGCAAAAATTGGTGCACAAGGGTAGCCAACCCGGAAAGGTAGGCACTGGTGTTGCGACGATTGCCAACTGAAAAAGCTGACATCAAAACACAAGCCACGATCAACTGGCAGTCAAACTCCTTCTGTATCAGAATCCTCTATCCCCCCTCGTATGCTGATACTCCTCGTTCCTATGGACCCGATAGTACACGACTACGCAGAGATTTCTACTGGTAAAATGTGCTGACAGAAAGCACTTCCCATGCGGTTATGCAAGGATCACGTGGCTCATTCAAGCTCACGTACCTCACCCAACATGATTTGTGAATTCTGCATGAAACACATCCAGCCAGCTATGTATCGCCTGTATGTAGAGTACTGATTGTCGCAAGTAGGAGGGGTAATCGACTGGACCTGGTCATCAAATGATAACCAGCTCATAGAAAGCTACGGCCGGCACCGATTGGGGTCTTTTGAAGGTCTAATTGCCATTTAGAGAAGACGCCTCGTTCTCATGACTAGAATGTGTATGTATAAATACACTGTCTTGGACCTAGAATGAGCAAAGCTTACAGAGCATATCACAAGAACCATACTCCAGACCTTTACCAGCTCACGAAGAAGAACGTTTTATGTTCTGTGCGGAAAGAGTTCGTGGCTTCGAGTCGGCTACCAAGCGCGCGTCGAACGCGATAAGAAAAAAAATTTGAGGAAAGGAGTGCGGTCACAGCCAAAGCAGGGACAACTCCTGTCATCAAGGTTATGTTCCCCTCGTATGCCGCTCCCCTTTACTACTCTCATCCATGGGGGAAAGTCCATACATGCACTAATATCCTCTTTAACGGCTTAATTACTGGTGAGGAGCAACCCCCAGATGAAAAAGAAGACAGATTGGCCAAGCCTGTCTGCTTACTTCACATAGACCATAACTATCACACCGCGAGGATATCAATTTCGTGCATGCCTCTATATGGTAATCCCTGTTGTCCTCGGTTACAGGGTGCCATTTCCCAGCGCAATCACGGCACCCCAGGACGCAGGCATATACAGTGTGGACGAGAGTGACGGCGGGGATTATCCTCCCGACATGAACCTCTCGCAGCGGAGGCTCCTAGGCATTCTAGTGAACGCGGGTAGCATCGATAAGGATGAACCAAGATGAAATAGTCGATGTTGAACATCATAATAAGGTTTCAAAACTTTCCGAATCAAATAAACAAGCGACCATACCTTCGGGCGTTGCCGCCAATCCCTTCTGTTTTTTATTTATTTTTCCCGATTTACAGGTAACCAATGCTCCCATAGCCCGACCGTCAAATCTGCGACGTTTATTTCGAGGCAGAGCCTCTGACACAGGAGGGGTTATTTACCTTTTCGCTAGAGTTACCCTTCGCACAGAACAAAAGAAGATTGGGTTTCACACTTGTTTTTAGAATAGGAATACCGACCGGTTAGTGTGAAATTTTTAATGTTCTCGATGCGATATATCGATCTTATTATTGTTCTGGTACAGCGCTTCACTTCTGATACCAACCCATGACAGTTATGCAAGGTTTGTGACGGAAACTTCATACAAGCTGGTGCGGAGCATCCCCAGCGAATCATTATCACGTTTGTCCGTTCTTGTATTTTATCTTCGTAAAAGGGACAACGACCCTGAAATCGCTATTATCTGTGTAAAAATTTAGTCATATGAGCCACCGAGCCACCAAATCTCCCCGATTTTCCAAAAGTCAACCTGGACGATTCATAACTTGAATCCAGAGGAAAATACCAACCAGTTGGGCGAAAACGACATGTGCCGTGATCATACAATCGGACTTCAACAATGAGACCTGCGTGATACATGTCGCAAGATAGGAAGGGGGAATGGACGCGTCAACGTCGTGGTATGACAATCTATCATCGTAAGTCAACATCTCATCATTTTGCGGCCCAAATAACACCAGGACTTAAGCACACCCTCCAGATCCATATTCATGATCGCATTAGGGAACATCCTAATCAACTCAATCTAATCTTTATTTTCAAAATCTACGTAGCCAATACGCCTGGGCCACCGAATGCATAGGGCCAAACCCCAAGTGGCAGGTCTCGTGAAAGTAAATTTTACCGGGCTTGAGGAAGGAAATTTTTCCTGACTCCCGTTGTTGTGGGCCCGTCGAAGTAATGTATGGAGTTTGTCTATTATTAAGAGCCTGAATTAAATTAGGACCATTTAAGTTTACATCTCGACCAATATCTATGAACCAGTTTAATTCAATAACAGCACTAATTAAGTGTTTAGGAAGGGCAGGGAGAAAGACACAACTTTTCATCATAAGAATCATAACAGTACATACACCTTACAGCACTTAGAAAGTGCTCCCCAGGTGCTCCTAGTCATGAGCAAACATGTTTTTCTCAAACAAGTGAGAATTGGATCAAAAGATTTACACAGCAGACTGAGAGTAACCTGGGACAGGTTTCACAGTTGTTGTTCGACAAACGAACAACAGTAATATGTGAGCTGCAAATTGCACTCTAGAATGTAACGTCATTGATGTCAAGGATCTAACCCCAGATGTGGCACCTCAATAGAGGGTCAGGTAGGCAAGACGTTCTATGCAGAAGCAAACTCCGTACTTAGGAACTATCCCCGCGCTCAAAAGAGCATCGCCCCCGCACTGGTTGTAAGCCCTTATAAAACATTGGTGGGGGCCGTGGGGCGTACCACTCGAAGGCAATCTTCACTTCCACCAACAGATTGGCGGTAGAGTGAGATACAGTTAATTGGACCTTTAGCCTGCTCGCGAGGGAGGATGGGAATCCTGCGTGGAACGAGCCTCGCAGCCTTCAGCCTGCTGTGGTTCATATTGATTAAGGGTCGAGGGGGGATATCGACAAAGGTTGGAAGGAGGGATCATAAACGAAGAGATCGACTCAAAGTAAAGCTAGCACTGTCACCTGACACCTCATAAGGGTAGGCATACTCCCTGTCTCATCCAAGTAGAGGTGCTGAAGTAAAAAGAAAGAAAGGGAGAAATGAGGAAGTTGAGTTTGGTTGAGTTTGGACTGGAATTATGAAATTGTGAAAAGGTGAAGTTGTGAAGGGGGTAGTAGGGCAGCAGCCTTTTATATCAGACTAAAATCCGGTGTTAAAACTTGTTTCTATCTTGCCATATATAATATTTTTTCCATTTCCCCCCTAGTCCATGATGGGAGGAAAAATCCGAAGATGAGAATCGCGTTAAATAAGTAGTTGAACACTCAAAAAAAAAAAAAAAAAAAAAGCGCAAAAAAGAAAAAAGTGGTTTGAATATACATATACAGGTAAAACACGTAAGGTCTATAGATTTCTCAACGAATGAGAAGGTATCAAAAAATAAGCACAGCAGACCAAGAGTCGTCTGAAATCAAGTTTCGCGATGATCATTCGACGAACGAATGATAGACATGCGCTGCAAATTGTACTAAAGGACAGTTTATTCCAGTGTCCAGGATTTCACTCCGTACGCACGCGACGCCCAGGTGGGAGGCAAGGGTAAAATAACGCGTTCGGACGCCAACGAAATCATTGACCTTCCTGAAGACGAGTAGTGCATTCGCTCATAAGAATGCCCCTGCGGTGGTAGTGAACCTGCTCCGACACCAGCTTCCAAAACTGCCTAACCCTCGCAGCAATTCTTTAACCCTTTATGTAACCCATTGGCCCTCCCGCCCTCCCCCAGTGGCATGGTCTTAGAGATCTCTGGGCTGTAGGTTGGCCGTTAGTAGAACGAGGGAGACGGCTACTGGTGCGTCAGCACCATCCCTGCAAGGGGACACGAGGAGGGTTTTGGACATTCAGACGTTGGCCCACTCGCGACGGAAGATGGTTATCTTGTATGGAGCGAGTTTCGCAGCCTTCAGCCTGCTGTGGTGGTAGTTAAGAAAAGACTGGCAGGCCTGAGAACGGCTTTCTATTGCTGTGAGACCAAATATCTGTACACCGGAATATGTTTTCCGCTCTTCCGTTCGCGAACCTGACGCGAGGCTAATCATGACAGATCCTGGCTAATTTTAGATTGTCGAGAATAGAGCTGAGGCGGAGATTCATTTTGTGCGTGTTCCGGGGTCGAATTATCGGACTGCATAGGACATGTCGGATGAATGTTTTTGAATGGAGTGTTCGTAAGGCTTCTGAGTACGGGTAAATGGCATTCGGCGAAGTAACCGACCCTTAGAATTCCAGTACCAATGGGACCCGCGATATTTTCACCCGACGACGCGATCCCTGGGAGAAGGGTTATCGTGTATGGTAGAGAGGCACATTGACTACTCAATGGTGGAAAAGAGGAGATGCTCCAGGGGTGGGTAGTAAGGGTAGGCATTACTTTTGCAGAAGTAAGGAAGTCGAATTCTGGATCATCGGTACGTTGACACAGTTATGTGAATGTTCAGAGTTTTGCACACGCTATCCATAACTGGGACGCGTTCATTTCAAGTTTATTTATGATACTAGAATAAAGTTACCTGGGAACATTGTCTGTCCTGATTTGGAACGCATGGCTAGCAGCCAACAGGAGCCCACCCCTGCACCAATACTGTAAGGTGTAAATTAGGTGAGCAGCCTCGATGAGCTACTGAAACGTATGGTACGTTTCTGCCCGAACCGAGGGGAGGTTTAGGGCAAGATAACCAATGTAGGGTCGGCTGGGAATGGACTCGGACTCGGACGATAAATTCTGGCGAGAATGGCTGTGCGAAACCTGGGCCGGATCAGCCAAGTCGTGATGGGGCCACATGTCCATTTCGGGCTTGCTTGGGCGGACTGGCGAGTGACCTCCGCGGTGTCGGGGGATGAGGTAGGAAATGATTGACGTTTGGTATGTAGTTAGAACACAGGGGGGGTAGTAAGCCCACGAGTGGTATTTTCAGCACTTCGTAACCAGGTAGGCGTTGGAGATGCCAGCACAGGTTCCTAATTTATGGGGATTCCGTGCCAGCCGTCAAACTAGTGGGCCAACCCAAAGGCCTGGCGAGGGGTTGGAATATGTCGTGATCAGTTGTATGCACACGTCGTGGATTACAAGATGAACCGAACCTTAGTTGAGTGACAAGTAGCTGGGAATCGGAGTTCTGTGTGCGCAGTCAACGACATGGAGCGCATGCTTCGGAGGAGCATGATTGGTCAGTAGAAGACAATCCTATCTTGGGTAATTCATCAACGAGGCCAGGTGAGAGCTCAAGTGTCCGACGAATTAGCGACGATTGCTGGGCGGCGAGGCAAGACCGTGATGCGAGCAAGTGAGTCGCTTGAAGTGTTGAGCAACGCGAGTGTCGTCCAGCGGGCAGGCTTCTGGGGGATATACAATAATTCAATAAATACGACTCCGAGTCTCTCTCGGGATAAGAGTTATATAAGGGATGGTGGGTACCAGTGGGTCTAATTGATGGGAGAAATTTACGGCAGATGGAAGCCGTGGTGGAGGGCGATGTGACAGGTGTGACGTATGGCGGTTGTGATATTGGCTCCACCCGATTCTGCCACTAACGACCACCCCCCTCCCCCTTCCCCTCCATCCCCTCCTGCTCACTGCCCGCACGAGGGCGAGCATTAATGACCCTAATGTACCTCTCCAAGGCTCTCTGGGGCATCCTCGCCCTCCCTACCCTCTCAGCAGCCTACACCTGGAATTTCAAGAGTCTTCCGCAGCAATGCTCAAATCTCACCATCTCCATATCGGGTTCAGGCGGAAAACCACCATACCGGGTCCTCGTCGTGCCGTTTGGTCCAACACCACTTGACAAGGTCGAGGCGCGAAGGATTATTGACCAACCATTTCCCGACAACTCAAACACAGTCAGTTTTAAACTGAGCTACCCAGCAGACTCGCAATTCGTGGCTGTCGTGAGTTCCTTTTCTTTAATTTCATTTCTCTGTATTACTTTGAGCCGCATGGTGTGTAAATCTTGTCGAAATCTTGTATTCGGAGCAAGCCTCCAAAAATATAATGTTTTCGACCTGTCCATTCAGGGATGCTTACATCACACACATAGGTCAGCGACTCTTCGGGGTTTGGCACTGGCGGTACCAGCGTAGCCGCCCAAGTCACTGATTCCTCTGACTCGTCATGTTTTGACAAAACAAAGAGTGTCGAGCCTCTATTCGGATTGATTCTCGATCCTCCAAATCAGATCGTTCAGTGCCAGAATACAAGACTATCCTGGACCAGAGGCACAGTTCAGGGGTGAGTCACCATCACTTGTAGTGGTAATTCTCGATCATGTCACTTATTGTTCACACCCAGGACTCCCAAGTTCTTCGGAGTCATCCCAGGTGGCCAATCATTTGCTGTCCCTCAATCTGACATCACCGACCAGTCGAATGACGGAAAAGGGATAGGATTTACTTGGAAACCATCCATCAAGGGTGGGACGACTCTTCTGCTTATTGCAGGTGATGACCGAGGGAATGGAACCGGTGGAAGTTTCTTCCAAACTGTCAGCAATGGCCCAGAGAATGATGACAGTTGTCTGAGCAATACCAGCCCAAGTTCCACGCCTGGAAGTCCGGCAGGTGGAACCTACCCTACGAGTTCCACAGGAGCTGGGGTTGGTGGAGGTGGCGGTGGTGGTGGTGGTGACGACGACGGCGGGTAAGTAACCCCCCTTGACACCTTGATTTTTCTTTATAACAATTTCAAGCAGAAGTAAGACCAACGTAGGTGCCATTGTTGGTGGTGTTGTTGGTGGGGTAGCATTCCTCACGGCCATCATTCTCGTTCTTTTCTTCATGCGGCGGCGTTCCAAGCACTCCAGACGGCAGAAAGAACGCCCCGTGGACCTGCTTAACGCTGATGAAGGCGATGAATCCCCTACCAGTGGGCCTGGAGGCCGGACCTCCACACGCAATGAGTTGCCGGAGTACTACCAACCTGAGCCATTTATGGTCCCCGATCCAACGATTCGCTCGTCGTACGACGGCACCGGGGCAACGTCGTCGGAGGGCCGCCCATTATCAGGGTATACGTCGACGAGCCGCAGTGGTACACCAGATCTTCTTGGGAGTGTATACGGGGGCACTGGGACGAGTGGGGCAGGATCAAGTGCAGGAGGGAGGAAGGGCGCATTTAGACCTATGCGGCCGGTTAATGTTATACAGCATGATGACGCAGGTCCCCAGGAGCCGGCGGGCGGTGCTGAGGAGGAGGTGGAGACGGTAGAACTGCCGCCGGCTTACACTAATATTAGGAAGTAAAATGTTGGAGGGTGATTCTTGTCATTTCATGGGAATGGAGCTTATACCTGGATCGATCATAACCCAAGTTTATCACCACCGCCACTACCAATAACCAGCCCTTTTTTGTTACCCATCAACCGAGGACTATACCCGTCAACGGAACACATTTGCACCAAACCCGCCATCGTTTCCTTTCACAGCTCCACATCCCCCATTCCGCATTACCCCCCTTCATCGCCTCTTCCTTCTATTTTTACAACCACTCGTATTTTCGGACTTTTCATCGCCGTGTTTACCACCCTTACCCCTAGGCCCTCTTCGGACACGGTGATCTGTACTACGTACCTCCCCCCAAAATTCTTGTTGCACCACCTTATTCCCTGTCAATGTTCATGTACTCCCCACCCCTGTTTGTTTGTGTTCCATGTTCATGTCCCTGCGTGTTTTTGTTTGCATCGTTCCAACGCATCACCGCTACACCTCCGCTACCCCCCCTTCCGATGGACGTTAATTGTGCATTGTGCATATATAACATATTGTATTTATCGTATTCGCAATTAGTCTTTTTCTACGGTCTCTTTCATTGTGTGCTTGTTCGATTTTCTGGATTTTTTTTCTGTCTTGACACTGGGATCGATCGATGGCCTTTCATCCTCCGCATATATAAGGATAACCTGGGGCGAGTTGAGGGCTTTCTGGGGCATAACAGTAACCCGTCTTGTCAAGGAGGCCGGCCAAGCCCATGCATCCGATCAAGCTACTTGATGACGTGCTTTGGCAGGTCGATATTCTCCGACTTACTATTCCTTCTCTTCATAGGATTCGGAGTCATTTGGGGAGGGCTTCCTCGGGGTTCGCCTACACAAATAACCCGAGTTGAATGGATCCGAGACAAAGCGAATAGGATAATAATATATTGCTGCCTTTGAGGCTGACATTTATTTCCACAGATCTTTACGGATTCGAATGAACAGCTTATTTGGCTGCGAGTAAGGTAGGATAATATTGGCTGACGGATTGGTCCGTAGAACAAGCGAAGTTTCTCGATACGATGATCGATGGTGTCCCAGCAGATGTATTTGAAAACCCTATATTGGTTTTTGAGTCCCGCGAAGGTCGCTTATCCTACAAAATAAACGAAATCCTATGCAAGACAGGTAGCAATGGCATCAATAATGGGTGGATTTTATTTCAAAGCTCCAGGCCACTGTTAAGTATTTGAAGATCCAATATAAAGACGCTTATCGTGATGCAAGAAACACAATTCTCAACAAGTAGTATACTCAAGAAAACGAAATTTAGTTGGAACTCAAGGTCGTGCTGCGAATTAGTTGCGCGATCTTCAGTTCATTGGTGCGTCGAAAGTTGGATATCCTCCGAGCTTGACACGTCTCTTGAAGTTAAATATCTTCGAGAATTTATCTTGTTATAATCGCTCGGATAGATTGTAATACAGAAATGATTAGATCCTGTCGCGGTCCGATTTGGAGGGGAAAACATACTTGCCGATGTGTGTTATTATTTGCCTATGAGTGGGTATAAATCTTTTTTTTGCTGACACGCTTTCTTTCTCCAACCACAGCAGAATCAAGGCTGCGAAGCTCGTTCCGAACGGACTTTACACATCCATCTTCACGAGCGGGCCAAGGTCTGAGCATTATAATCCTCCCGATCTCTCCTAGCCGGAGATGTAGTGGTTGACGCAACCTGCTCCAACCAGCTGTAACCAGCCAAACGACGGATCAGCAACGCACCTATCCACAGTTGGGAGTCGATACGTACTCACTTCTAACACTTCCTACCACCCAGAGATCTTCACCATGAAGGGAGGGTGAAATGGATTATGACAGGGTTTGAAAACGTCGTGAGGATTGGGTAGTTCATCGTTTGGCGTTGGCAAGGCCCGCTACTAACATAGGGGATGCGTTTTTCAGAACGCGGGTTTGGCCCTCACTGAACTTTTATACCCTTTGCCCGCGGCGGGGATGCAATCTACTGTTACATTCATTCCTGTGTATAAACACCTCAGATGCTGTTTATAGTCCTCGAGTGTTGTGTATGGGGCGGGCCACCTGTTATTGTTGGCGCCATGATGAACTATCCTTCAGTGCACTTCGCAGCTCGTACCTGTGGGTATCCTTTGGATACCCTCTACGCAACTCGATTCAGACTACTCTTTGTCTGCTGTGTCATTTTTTACTTTCTGCTCACTTGTCTGAGTTTTGGTTACCCATCAGCGTTCAGTAGCTCCGAGGTTAGTTCCTTTATTCTGCTGGCGTGGTGATATCTGACCTATTCCATTAGTAGATCATCCAACCGTTAGATTGTATTACGTACATAATTTTAATTGGTTATATATAAAACATTATTCTCCGCCCTCAGTAAAGACTGGTGACTTGGATAGACATTGGATCACTTGATTCATCAACAACGCATCACAAAATTTTTCTACAGGTTTTTGAAACTCAAGTATATATCGAATTGAACAGTATAGACACATTGTTTAATCATCTACTGGGGTTTGTTTGGTGTCACTTTCCTAACTATGTCCGCCTAGGCGTTTCGATTTTTTTAAATTTGATATATATTAATCAAGGGACTGATTGTATGTTTGGCCACGTGTGTAAAAGAGACTATTTTCGTTACGACCTCTTTTATCCCTTCCTTCAACTACACCAGCTCCAAGGCTGTGAGGCTCGTTCCCTACTATGCGTTTTATGTCTTTCCCCGCGAGCGGGCGAGGGTCTGAGCATCTCAGCCCTCCAAGCCAATCTTAGCGGGCGATAGACTTTGGAATGTGGCAGGCAACTACAAGTTCCACGATATGCACACCAAGTGGGCCGTCGTTGTCCGGTGCTCAATATAAGAAACCCCATCCTACAGGTAGTCTAGATAGCGAAATTCAGATCAACTGCCACATCGATCGTGACTCGACGAATTCGGCGTACGCTTGTAGTACGAAGTCAGTTGTTCTGCAACGGAACCGCGCTGGTAGGAAATTATTTAATACGCATTCTACAAACACATTCAAGCTTGTTTGATATTTGATATAAATGACAGAATTATGCAATCGAGTTCCGTGCCAAAGCATCAGCCCAGGTATTATCTCCTCTGCCCACTTTCCAAAACTCCACCTGCATCCCGTCTTGCGCCAGCATTTCAATAAGATTGTCGAGCTCTTCAAAATCTTGTGCATTTACCTCCTCTCTGCCCTCTACATTCTTCCACCCACTCTCTCTTCATCGAAATACCCATTCTGTCATACCCTGAACAACATACTGCGAATCGGACACAACAATAATGCGCGTAACGTTTAGGAATGTTTGTAACGTTTCCGGAGCCACCTTTAACCCTCACATAATAGCATGGATCTCTGCCCTCTGGCTAGTCTGTACACCCTCAATACGACTCGAGAGGCATCATCGGAATGCACTACCTACGTTACCGAACTCCTCCTGACATGTTGCCTTGCAGAGGGCATGAAGGATCACAGATCAATACAGAAAGCCTCATCAGTGATATATTATGCAACTCTTCAAGAATCTGCATAAAAATATGTGCTGACCATGATAATCAGCGATGTGGTCGTAATCAAGGAGCACGACCTATAATACAGTTCCTTAGATAGGATGGGATTTAATAGCAGGCGAAACACAAACACAATCATAATCAATCACAGCGCATAATCACTGATGATCCACACTGTCTAATGATCCCTCCAGTGAGTTCATCTATGGAGTAATAGGTAAGGGTTAACGTTGAAAAGAGGTTAATTATACGAAAATCTCAGCAACAACCGACCTTACCTCACGGTGGCTAAACAAGGACCTTCACTGGTCATCACTGTTCATGTGTTGGTCTTGATCTCGGATAAGTTGGTTGCGAAGAAGTGAGGTTCACAGAAACATGTCCAAATAACCTGCTTGGGAGGCTCCAACCAGGCCAGTGACCACGTCGACGTACAAATACAATACTCAAGTCGTATGAGGAATCTTGTTTATGATATGTCAGAGGCCTGGTATGCCCTCTAGCTCTTTCTTAGGTTCAGTGTGCCGGACAACGGGGGGCTCGGTAGACGATATGCCTAGGCTCAAAACATTTGGTTCGCCATACGAAACGGGTCGGATAGCTTCAACGCATGCCATACTAGCCTTACCACACATCATCTATCTAGGGCCCGCCCTCACTCAACGCCTTCCTGAGTATCCGTACCCCACACCAGGCACTTCTGTCCTCTAGGCGGTACATGTGCCCTCTGCATTCGAGAGTCCCTCAAAGTGTCAGTTGCATTTCATTGTGTGGCTAGCAGCCTACGGGTTGGGGGTTCTATCTGTATGGTATCATAGAGCTCTCTTCTATTATGACCCGTGGGGGAAGCTCACTAGCCATAACCATGAGGTAAGCCCTAAAATTCTATCGTGGTGTTGGAGGACTGACACTTCCGTATATCTGGCCCTAGTTACATCACCGTCCCTATATCGAACTAATGGGCCGGAAGATGTGTTCAATCATTAGGGGCCGGTATGCCTCGTCAAGTCCCGCACTCTTATCTACCACCTGCTGATGCCTTTTCTATAGCTCTTTCCAACGAAATTTACCAATAAACGCCCGCCACAACCTATAGCTTTAGTAGGAACGACGGGGTCCGGTTAACTCGTCACGTACCTATCGAATTTTAGCTGTGGTCTCCTTCGTTTGTGGCGTTTGTATCTTGAGCTTCGGTCGGTGTTCCGATGTACTACAATTCATACCGTTATATACGTTAAATTAAATGAAACCTCGATGTTTATCCACCACGCCTATCTCAATGCGTTTTCGTTATGGAACGTACTAATGGCAGGGTGTTCCCTATCCAACACTTTATGCCCTATAGGGTTCCGTTTGGTTATCAACTTGAGTGCTAGTTAGTGTACACGGCCTATGGCGTTGAGCACTTGAATTTCAAACAGCACTTGTGTCAATCCTATACTTCTAGGTGTTTGTTAAATATATCATTTCAAAAAAGGTATATGTGGAAATATAATATTAATTCGAGGAATACGGGTAGCGTAAAAGAAATTATGATATGAAATATAACCTTCAAGAGGTTAAAGTGTGTAAAAAATTTTGAATAGGCAGCCGGCCCAAAAAGACCTGCGATGGCGTTGCAACGAACGCAGACTGTAAAGCCCAACGACGAGCGCAAGCCACGATGAACCGACAGTCGTGTTCTACCAGTGACATGATCCTCTCTCCCCTCTTACGCCTGGGCTCCCCATGGTGTAGTGAACTGACAAAACGCCGTTGCATATAGGTAATGCGCGGTATGCCATAACTGGTTCACGTGGAACAGAGGCCACCCGCCCGCCATAATTTCCATGTGTAAAACGCTACACTGACTGGCATTCGCCGACAGCTCTTGATGTCAAAGCCAATATGCGCAACCAGTAGTGTGACAACGTATTACATGACTTTTTTTAACGGGGCTGGTCATCGGTTTCTATTTAAATTGGACCACAGCCCTGTTCCATCACGACTGGGAAAAGTTTCGAGAGAGAAGGCGACAACCAAATGGGGAGCAGAGCAAAGTCTCGTTATGACCTTGCACGTAGGAAGCTACGTTTGGCGCTGACAGGGAAGTAGGTGTCTTCTGGAGAACAAGACGCCAAACATGTTGACAACAATAATGCTGCAGGCCTTTGCCAGCTCACGAAGAAGAACAACAGATGTTCCGTACGGGGAGAGCTCGTGGCTTTGGGTCGGCTGCCGGGCCACGCGCGAAACGTGCCAAAGATCAAAAAATATGAGACACAGGAGAACCAAAGTCCAACCTGGCCACCAGTTACTCAATATGGGAACTCCATACCTCCCCTCGTATGTCCACCTCCTGCGCCATTCTCGAGGCTACACATCCTTCAACAACTTCTTGTGCGATCATAAATAGCGCTGGTGCAGAGTAACTCCACAACTGGAAAGAAAGGCCAAGCAGTCGAACCGCATTGCCCACTTCCGTGAACCAACGCCATCCGCGAAGTTGTTGCACTATTAAGAATGTATACGGCAACGCTAAGCACTTTGCATCTCCACAGTAGCATGTCTTCGCTCAGCGTGCGCGGAGCTTGACAGCATGAAGCATACGAGTGCCCAACATAGGGTTACACACGATCGAAAACAGCAACGGAGAATTCCCCAAGACAGTGTAAAACACGCATGTGTTTTGACAAGCTTGAGAGACACCGATAGGGAGATTTTATGGGAATGGCTGTCATGGATCTAGTCAACAACTGAATGAAATCCGGTCTGGAGAGATTAAAATATTCACCTCACAAAAAGTAAGAGTAGGGACTTTAAGGCCAGCTAATGGTAGTCAGACGTGTAGTAAGGCTATTGAGAAAAAGAGGAACTGGGTAAGATGTGTAACCACTCAGCCAGTTTAAAAACTGAGATCTGCTCGCTATCTCAGCTTGCCGTTTCGGTATTATCTTGCCTCATAGTGATAAACAGTCCAGATGCAGAGCGAAACAAAATCGATGGTGTTCAAGGATATACACGTGTACAGCACGATGGAAGTTGAGGAAAAAGAAAAGGCCCCTTATGTAAGTGGCCCTTGAAATAATGCGGTCCAATAAAAAATGTGACGTCATTGTATTCTGAGAGCGAAAAGCAAAGATAATACTACATGGCTGCATATGGTATGGCTGTCGTTATCGTTATTATATGTTACAATATTATGTTTATTTCGCCTTTTTCCCCGTAAGTATAAAGTTAAAGAGTCCGAAGGGTTAGGTCCACAAGATAGCCGATTAGTAGCCACCAGGCATCGTCCCGCCTGCACCTCCAGCTCCAGCTCCGGAGTTAAATCCTGCACCAAGGTGTTTGTTATCGGGGTGCGCACCTACAGATATGTCAGATGATTGTTATTGCGTCAATTGAAGGGGGGCAACAAACCATGGCCCACAGCGCGTTCCCTCCGCATAAGAGCTTCGCGTTCGAGACGTTCAGCTTCTGCGAGCTCCGAGCCTTGCACTTTGATAGCGTTTGCTTCCCTAAATCATGCACCGTGAGCATTGCAATATGAGAAAGAAAAAGTTGAGTACTCACTGCTCCTTTTGTAAGCCCTTGGCTTTTAGAGCATTGCTACCGACCATAGAGCCAACCGTGCGCTCAACCTTGCCCGTCAATGCATGACCTGAGCCCCCGCGGGTCTGGTCCGAGTTGTTCAGAGCACCTGTAGGTGGTAGTCCACCGTGGTGGTTCCCCATGGTACCCATGGTGGGTTGGGTAGTTCCACCGTACCCATCGTTGGGATATTGCGCTTGCATCTAGCGAATTATTAGAATTATTAACTAGGTTCTTCATAAAGTCAGAAAACATACGTGGTTACCGGGGGCATGTCGGCCTTGGCCTTGACCAAGGATTCCAGTGCCAGTAACTGTTTCTTGGTGGTGAGCATTACCCCCGAAACCCCCAGGCCCAGTGTTATAAGGTTCGTTCATGGGGGCGGCGCCTGTTCCGGGACCCGTCAGGTTGTGATGCCCGACGCCGGGATTTGTTGCATGTGTACCGTGAGTCTGGGTAGAGGTCGCATTTTTCTGTAGGGGTCAACATCGGTCAGTAGGGGAGAAGGAGGAGAAGCGAAAGACTTGCGTTCTTGTGACCGAAAAGAGGCATAGTGTGTTATGTTTTGTTGCAAGAATAATATGTGTGTGTGTATGGGATTTAGTTGATATTGATTTAGGCATCTAGTATTAGTCGTTTTATACCGTTTCATAATTTCACCAATGGCGTCGTGTGACGACACTCTTCGGTCATGGAGACTGGAGCAGAGGAAGGCAGAGGAGCGGGAGTCGGAGTGGTGAGGAGTCGGCTCGGAATCGCAACTCGGGTAGCTCCCAGGTTATGTCACGAGCTCCGCATGGTGCATCATGAAGTTGGGGCTGGCCTTAGGGCCGGCTTTCTCGTGCACGTTCACCTGCGGCATAGGTTTAGCAACTCAAATATGAAGATGCCACTAGGCTTCGAAGGGTGTCGGAACGTAGGGGGGTGGGGATATAATCAGCCACGATACTTCAGATCTGAAAAAAACTTGGGATCTGTACTGTGTAAGTTGTCACCTGGCACATTATCGGGGGGTCACTGTTGTTAGTACAGACGGAGAACACAGAGGATACAAACAAAGCCTGAGCGAAGTTTTCAATATATCCAACTCCGCCCTGTCGCCCAATCCGGCCTTGATTCAATAAACGAGAAACTCGTTAATGGATTACTTATCTAATTGGACAAAAGGACGAGATGAAGCGCGGTCGTTCAAGGCACGTAATCCAAAAACTCGTCCTTCGCGAGACCCCAAGAATCTGTACCCCATGGTGACATGATCGTACTAGCACCCCCTATTGACGCAAAAATTTCATCGATGTGGCGGACTAATAGTTCTGCTGCTTGAAACTCTGGGAGTTTCTTGGTCTGTTTTAATTCGGCCTTGGCCTGGAGCGACCAGTATGTCCCAGATATACCTCTTGAGCATATCATGACGCGGTAGTGTTTATCCGCAGCTGATAGCTCCGAATTCATCGACCGCTGTAACCATTGTCCAACGTGATCCAGCAAAGCGTAGGCTGGTCTGCGCGGCCCTGGGTCTGGACCAACCCCCGGATACTGGCGGAGAACATTATTGAAGATGTCCCAAAAAGTCGATATGTCCGTATTGGTGATTTGATCGTGGTCAAGGAGGGCCATTATCGAAGACGAGAGCTGCGCAAACAACTCTAGTATAAACACGTTAGCACTGACTTATTTACGCATTATGTTCATTACCCTCTGTGAGAAGTGCTCGGGCCAAAACGACGTTCAAAAACTCGAGTATGATAGAAGATGAGTCCTCTCCCCCCATTGATATATTGTTGTTGAGAATTCGAGAACAAAGTTCCACGCATCGCAGCGACAGGCTCGCGTCAGCACGATGATGAATAACCAGATAGCTCGCAAGTACCAGGTCTTGCGTAGCCTGCTTCGTGTTTTCGTTGTGAAGATCTGGCCGTGCAAAATATTGTGACGTGGGCAGTATCAAACCGGCAAAGGGAACGATTGGGCTCCACGCCTCTTTGATGATTCGAGAGACGGAGCCAGCTGCAATATCCAGGTCCAGATTTTCTAAGCAGTGGTAGATGCTATGAATCGCATCCAAATTTTGCGCAAATGTTTTGTTGAACCAACTGATACCGCGCTCTACGTACCGCCCACGGGCCTGCCAACGTAAATCGTACTTCACCCAGTTCGGATCTGGAAGCCACAAAGCCAGTTGGAGGTAGTTGACTGCTGTTCCACCAAGAAATTTCATTCTGATACGGCCATAGAACCCGACTGTCCATATTCCCAGGAGGTGAAACGCCCATGACTGGGGAGATTTGAACGCACACTGGCTGTCCGGCTCGATAGGCGACCGCAGTCCAGAGAAATGGAAGAGATATTGGAGGAAAGGCAAGATGGTGGTGATGACGACTAATGTTAATGCCGTACCAACGACGGCCGTTACAACAGAAGCCACAACTTGGTTAAGGTGCCAAAGAAGGTCAAGGAGGCCCCCGAAAAACAATACAAGGGCCACTTGTAGAAGTAAGGGTAATGTAGATAGAATCTTTGGGATGTGCCACCTCAGGAGTCCTTCATACCGCATCTGTCGTATAGGAAATGCATCTTTTGGAGAAAGATTCTCATAACGTTGATATTCGCGGAGCCATTGCTTGCACAAGATCCCAATGAGAACGGCTGTCAGGCCAAGCGTGAGGCTAGTAAACCAGAATGCATTGATGCGAATAGCTGATGTTGAGCCAGTGAAAGGGTCGGATACTTGTAGCTTAGACGCTGATGGAATCGCAGTGGTATTGATGGAATTCAGGCTAACAAGGTGAATCGATATTTGGGTAAGAATTTGATTGGATATTTTATCCGGGTCTTCTTGTAGCCAGTGGTAGGATTCAATTGTAAAGGCTGTCACGGCTGCCGAAAAGAGACCTGCCTATTAGAGTAAATTAATGTTTGCACTAAAACACGTACATTGGGCAGGACAAGACGTACGAATACCAGCAAAGTATCGATCTCTTCCCTCCATCCCCGGCACATTTCCTCATCAAATTTCTGCACGAGTTTGAAGGTCTCCTCCCAGGGATCGCCCTTCTTTGGCATGTCGTAATAGTAAGGGTCGCCTGAGCGCCATGGTTTGAAGGTATTTCCTTGGTTATTCTCCATAGGTGGCGAGTAGGTAGCGGGAAGAATTCATTGGTTTCGTCTCTCCAGGGTTGTCAATTCTTAGTCATGTGCTCTGTCCCGACCTGTGTACTCGTTGCGCGGTCAGCGCTCGGATTTAACGTGAAGGCAGAGATTGCCAGGTTGACAGGCGCGCGCCAGGATCATAATACTTAAAGGGAATAAAGTTCGAATGTTAATCATGATCGCATAGTCTAATTTCCGACTTAAAGCCAACTTCACCTCCTGCTTGAAGTCGATAAAAGCCACGTGTATCACTACCGATGATGCGGTCTATCCAAAGGCACTTCAAAGCTTTGAACTCGAGAAACGACTCTGCCGTGATTTGAGAAGTGAATGTAGGGATTGTATTCAAGTGACCGTAATTCGGGGGTCGTGTGTACGTGCGTCGTGTGTGCATGGTTGATTGGTCGGTTTTTAGCGCCGGCAGTTCTAACCGTTGAACGTTGATCACTTTGCTACAGGTTCCTCACTCGCTCCCCTTCTCGTTCCCAATTTCTTGTCTGACATCCTCAGACCTCTCCATATGGTACAAAACACACTGGATCAGATCTAACAAAATTTGGGCTGTTCAGCATTAAGTTCACAAATTTTTTTTGGACGGGACCTTATCCAAAACCCGTTGTGAACGGCTCATAGCAGATGATAGTTCTGGCTAATTACAGCTAACTACATCAAGTCGAGGTGGCAAGAAGCTATATTTTGAGCTGACTTTGGATTATTCGGTATACCTTTACAATTCATTATCGACTCCTCTACAGACCTAGTGCGAACTGTCATCCAGCTTCTATCTTGTTTCATGCATTAGTGGGCCGCCACAACACGCCTTGACATTTTCGTGCGCGAACCGAGATCTTGGAACCAGATAAGGCCACTCTGGTGGAAGTACATCCAGTTATTGGACGAATCATTCAATGGAGGTTTGAGTGATTGACACCGCGTGCAGTTGTAGTATTCCAGGTGCAATACTCGTTTTCAGCGAGCAAAACTACAGCTACCATGGCAGGTACAAATCAAGCAATGCAGAATAATGACTAACATGCTAGTTGACGCTGATGCAAATAGTTGAATGTAGCCAAACTTGATGTTCAAAGTGAGCCCGTTGTAAGGAGATTGGAACTTCATCACAGGGTATCAATATGGGCATCTGCGGCCGTGATTTCGAAGACTGGGTTCGCCATCTAAACTTCAGGGGTGAAGTTTATACTAACGTATAGAAGACGATCCCCCTCCGCCCAGTGAAGTCCTGGATTCCGTACCAAAAGAGAACCATGACATGTCTGGCGTTAAAGAGTGGCCAATATTCTCAATGCTTGAACTCCGCTTGTGGTGCGATCCTTACAACGATTCATATACTAAGGTTGGTTAGAACCCCGATTTTGACCCGGGGCTCCCTTATCGTTTGGACGTTATAAATCTAGTATTGTGACACACTCATGATACACTTCCCTATGGTCGCACAACTTTCTTTCTTCATAATGCTTGATACTCTCGCCGACTTGATCGACAAACCAGCCTTTCAAATTGCGGTGGTGTGCATCATTACCTCCCTTATCGCCAGCCATTGTTCAGGGCGTCAGGTCGGTCTAGCATTAAATCCATCCAAGACTTGTCCAGGCATTGATCACTCATTTAGTTGAGCCATATTCCTGCTTTTGGTTCATCCCGAGTCCTTTTCTTCATGGGCGTTATTGAATTCATGTTCAACGCCCCGGAACTTGTTCGGAGGGGATGTAACAAGGCAAGCCCTGTATCTACTTCAAAAATTTCTTTGTTTGAGATGTTAATCAAGTATCCCAATGGATTCTTCCGCGTCCCGAGATTCTTTAGATGGGTGGTGATCGTGCAAAAAACAGAATTTATTCAAGAGATTTGGAAGGCTCCAGATGAAGTCTTGTCGTTTGACGATGCCTCTGTAGAGGTGAGTCCCTAATGATTCCTTATCAAGCATGATGTGTCATATTGCTTGGAAAGCTTTTCCAATCAGAGTGGTTTTTCGATAAGGACACTTTGGAAAACCCGTACCACTTTACTACCGTGCGGACACATTTCACCAAGAACCTGAGAAGTATTTTTCTTGCACTTCACGGAGAATACATCGCTTCGCTCAATAAATACATTCCCGCTGGCCAAGGTTCATTTCTAATTTTACCCCCATTCACTCGAAAGGTAATGAGTTTTTTGTTATTTATACAGACTGGCTAAAACTCAACGCGATGGATGCGATTGCGCCCATTCTATGCCGTGCGAGTAATCGCATAATTGTGGGATCCCCCCTATGTGAACCACTACTGGCTTGGACCACGAAACCTGATCACTAACAGGCATCCTATAGGTCAGGACCCAGACTGGATCAATCTAAATATTCGATTTGCTACAGACGTCATGGTAGCTGTCAGAACATTACAAATGGTACCATCGTTTCTCAAACCGTACGTATGATAATGCTCCGTATATCGTTATCTCTGACCTATGCCTGACCATGTTGAAGTCTTGCCTCCGCTTTATTCACAAATACTGCAGCTGGAATGGCTCGCGGTGCTCATTATCTTCAGCCATTGATCGCACAACGTCAGAAAGGGTTTGACGAAAATGATATCGACAAGCCCGTTGGCCATTCAAATTGGTTTAGTACGAGCTGCGCTGATCTGAATGGTTGTAGAACGATTTCTTGACTTGGCTGATGGAAGCACAAGGCAAAGATTGCAATGTTTATGAGTTAACAGAGAGGATCTTTGATATTAATAGTGCAGGACTACATTCAACGAGGGTTGTACGTGATCCCCCAGTATTGCTTCTGAACCACGGCCGCAATTTGAAATATTTCAACAGACCTTTTGCCGCGTTCTCTACTACTTGGCGGAATACCCTGAGTATGCGGCCGAAATTCGGGAGGAAGTGGAGAATATCGTCAAGCAGGAAGGATGGACCTATGCTGCTATTACCAAGATGGTCAAGGTGGATAGTTTCATCAAGGAAAGCCAACGGCTTAACACGATTAGGTGCAGTAAGTCCTCGGAACTTCGCGTAACTGCCTATCCCTGTAATTGACCCTTATTCAGTCTCTATGCCCCGCATTGCGCGGCAGCCATTCACCTTTTCGGACGGTACGCACATCCCGGTGGGCACGTACATCACTGTTGCCACCCACGCAATCCACACCGATGGGTCGAGGTATTCAAATCCGTTTTCCTTCGAGCCTTTTCGCTTCGCGGATAAGACACGGAAGGACAATAAGGGTCGCAAATTAGAGATGACGGCTACCCAGACTGACTCTTTGACCTGGGGCCTCGGGCCTCATGCGTGTCCAGCAAGGTTCTTTGTGGCAACACAGCTCAAGCTACTGTTAGCGCTGATGGTAGTGATGTATGATATGAAACTGGAGGGGCCACGGCCTACGAACACATGGCTTGTGGATGAGTGTCTGCCCGATATGCACGCGGAAGTACTGTTCCGCCACCGAGAGACTTGGTTATCTTCAGATCCTGCTGTGTTGTAATTGGGCTTCGGGTATCAGTTCATCGCACTTCCATTTTTTGAATGTAAAAACCATGAGGTTATGATTTGCATGTGGCTGTAGCCTGGTACAGATATATATATAGTTACTTTCCTGGGGTCGCTAACGAGACGAAGCGGCACAAACCAAATTAAGAGGCTCGTGGGGAGGGGCGTGAACGCCTAGAAAACCCGAAGCCCTTGGTATCGATGAAGTTTATGGTTTGAGTGCGACGTTGGTGAGGTGATAGTGAAACACAAACCAGGACTGGAATCTTATACTCAATTTACCGGACGGAGGCAAGTCTAGGCAGGTGCATTTGGATAAGATACGAAGGAAGGAGCGTCAATAAACCCCGTTAACGCCAAACGTATTATGTGATTATTCATCTCGAAAACCACCAGAATACGGGGTGCGGTGTGGCTTCATAGACCGTCCTCTAACGTTTAAATTCAGGATTTTGACCTAGCCACTTTTCCGGGCCTATAACTTAAGGCCTACCACATTGTGTGTAACGCAGAGCCTGATTCGTTGCACATTTCTGAATGTAGACAGTAAGGTCGGGAATCCGGTTACGTTGTGCAAGTGTCGAAAAGTCTTGATTATAAGTTTTTGCCATTTCATCGTTCCTCCCTGAACATTGTTGGCAGTATGAAGTACACAGGCATAGTTTTCAGGCCGGCTGATGAATTGGGGGATATGGGTTGCTTGTTCACCTTTGCGAGTCTTTTTAACCAGTGTATGACAAGCGCCGCGCCCCATGTCCAGTCGTGTGTAGTCAAGCTATTATCTGAGTCATCATCAAGCAGTGGCTTCATACATTTTTTTTAAGGAACGCTATGGCCTCTTGCTTCAGTCAAGGACCTTGCCATTTTTCGGGGCGAGAGTTGAGGTTGTCGTGACAAATAGATATACACACTTGACTGCTCGAAGTTTCAGCCTCCTGCTCTCACTATCCATCAACGTCTAATATTCATCGGCCTTGAATATATCGACTGTGTTATACTGAGCCCGGAGGTCGAAGTAAAGAAGGATTAAACCCAAAGTGGAGATGCCAGCCCCTCGCCATATTGCGGTTTTGGGGGGAGGTCTCACTGGTCTTTCATCTGCATTTCATCTCTCTCGTCGGTTCCCAGACGCCTCAATCACTCTACTCGAAAGGCAATCAAAGCTTGGGGGTTGGGTTCGCAGCGACAAAGTTATAGTCGAAAACGTAGGTTCTGGTGGATCACCCGCTACGGTCCTCCTTGAAGGAGGTCCACGAACACTGCGTCCAAATGCCAAGTCCGTCCTAGAATTAGTAAGTAGTCCCATCATCTTCGTCCAAACTATCGAACGACCAAACTTAGACTAGATCAACCTCCTTGGACTTGATAGCGCTGTAATAACAACATCCAAGTCGTCGCCAGCTGCCAAAACTCGATTTCTCCAGATCCCTGAATTGCCAGGCCTGCTCCCAATCCCGTCGTCTGTGGCTTCCCTTTTGTCGTCCCCCCTTCGGTCAATCCTCCTTACTGCCGTCGGGCGTGAAATTTTTCGTCGTTCCAATCGGCCGAAAGGCATAAAAGATGAATCTCTCGACAGGTTCATGACACGTCGTTTTGGAGAGCCTTTTGCCCGTACATTCGGGAGCGCTTTAATACATGGGATTTATGCGACGGATTCAAAGAAGTTGAGCGTGCGAGCCGCATTTCCTTCCCTTTGGGAGGCGGAGGAACGTGGGTGGGGCAGTGTCGTTGTTGGGTTCTTGCGAGGTTCAAAGTTTAAGTTGAAGTCTGACTATGATCTCGGTGGCACAATACAACTCATGCATAATGCATCTGTCTACTCATTTCGAGGTGGGATGCAAACCCTAACAAATGCATTGGAACTATCCCTCTCAGTCCGACCCAATGTCAAGATTCTCCGCGATACTCAAGTATCGTCACTTCGCTTGCAGAAAAGCAAGGCGTTCGAAGTACGTATGTCTTTGTGTCCTATTTGAATTTACTGAAGTAAATATCGATAGATTTCATTGTCGTCGGGCGCGGCACTTTCTCCAACCCACGTTATTTCAACATTGTCGCTTCCCGTCCTACAGAATATCCTCCCTGACCCAGGCGCCCTTCCTCACCTTACTGCCAATCCATACTCTTCAGTCACTGTCGTCAATCTTGTGTTTCCTGCACCACCTTCCGAAATCCACCCCGAAGGTTTTGGCTACCTCATACCTCGCCCAACTACGGGTTACTCTAGTGAATCTCCCAGATTTCTAGGAACCGTTTTTGATTCGTGCTCTCTCTCAGCCCAGGACACTCCTGCTCCGCTTACTAAACTTACAGTGATGATGGGTGGGCCTTACCCCGCCCTGACAGAAGAACATATGTCTTTACCATTTATCAAGCGACACCTCGAAGACCACCTACAAAGATCCTTGCCAGATCCGGTGTACTGGAAGGTACGCCGGAACGACAACTGTATACCCACGTTAACGCCAGGACATCTTGAGAGAATGCAAGAGCTGCGCAACGTACTGTGGGAACGTTGGGAGGGAAGGCTAGAAGTGATTGGAGCTGGTGTGGGGGGCGTGAGCGTTGGGGATTGCGTGGACGCGGGAAAGCGAGCCGGGGAAGCTTGGTCATAGCAGCGTGTAAGGTGGAATCGCTCTTACCCTTGATGGGTTCCGCTTCCCTGGTAGGCATAGTCTGGGCTCTGGAACGTTTCCCGGGTAGCGTTCACTATTTTCTCAACACGTCTAACGTTCAGCTGTCTACCCTCACGGCAATATTGAAGTAAGACGCCCCACCCAGAGCCCTTCCCGTTGGTTGGTGTTCTCCTTTGGACGACTGCCTTTTCCTTACATGATGGTTCGTTTGTTCGAATACGTTCAGTATACTTGCTCGAATTTCCATTCAGTATTGACTACCATCAACCAATGTCAGTATTCACATCCAGGGTTGAACGGGATATGTTGTGAATGTTGATTTACGTAACGAGTTTAACATTGAAAATTTGGTGGTTTGTTCCGTGTTGCCCTCGCGGGCTCTTCACAATTCCCCCAGCACGCCCAGAAGACATCACTGAGTGGTGCATATTCCGATCCACGTTATTTTGGGGCTGAAAAGGGAAGCAGCTTATTCACTATATCTTTTGACGACCAGCATACACATCCAAGCCTTCGCTGGAAGAAACGAGTACCTGATGGACTGGGCTCGCGTGATTTGTATCGGCATCTTATGGCTTTGTATCAAAGCTGTGTTCGCACAATCAATTTCTGGGGAGGGAGAGTGCCTTCCTGCTGGTAAATTTACACTTTGTCAAAATCTATGGGCAGCTGGTAAAATATCGTTTACCACAATAAGATTCCGCAGCGAGGATTTATTTACCCCCTTATAGATGTCGGTGTAGGCTCTCAAACTTCTACCATACTAAAAGTCGAGGGCAGATCGACGTCCTGGTCTACCCAATATACTTGGTCCCAAAATCCGAATCAGGTAAAGAGCTGTAAGTAATCTACGTCGCTCCATAGATCACGGAGTCATGATTTTTGAATGCCACAAGTTGCAAACGTGATATCAGATGTTGCGAAGGGAATGCAAGTGAGTTGCCTCGTTATGAGTTTTTTTTTTCTTTTTCGAATGGGAACAAATTCTCTTCAAATTCAAGGTAGTGGACATCGTTTCTGCTCCAACGTCTTGGACTTGGGCTTACACATCAAAATCCCCTGACACAAGGGCCAACATTGCGTGAGTCTCTACGGATGCGCATGGCAAAATAAAAAACCAAAACAGTGTAGTTACGATATTTGGACGGGGATTTTACCTGCGGGAAATCCTGCATCTTCTGCTTCTTCTTATGAGTTGTAAGTCTGATGAGTTAATTTAGTCTTTGTTTTCTAATCTAACTCCCAGGATGGTTTGGCTGGCTGGCATGGACAAGTGAGATTTATTTCCCATCGTAAACGAACTACACTTATATATCCAGGGTCCAACCATTGGGCGTGGTCGTCACGTCGAATATCAGTCTTGCTGGTTACACTTGGAACCTTTGGAAAGGAGCTCATAAGACCTGGCAGGTCTTGTCCTTTGTCAGCGCAGAAGGCGAACTCAGCGCGTTCAACGCTGACCTGAACGAGTTCCTCAGTATGACTATTTTCTTTCGATCATCCAGTCTGTACTTATCGTGAGGCCAGCCTTCTTAGTGGAGAATCAAGGATTTAATTCTAGCCAAGTAAAAGATTTCTTTTGGTGATGGTGATCGCGATTGCTGAAAAATTTCCAGTATATTCAAGCTATTCAAGCGGGCACGGAACCATTTACCGGAGCCGCAACTCTTGTTACGTCTAAGTACACTTTGGAAATTAGCAAAAAGATTGTTACGCCAGTTCAATCTAGTGGTGCACAAAAAATTCTGCCCTTCTGGCATCGAATCGTCGTACGACTTTCCTGAGGTGAACCAATTGATCCCCCAATTAATTATAAAAGTAATTTTTCTAATTGATATAGATTTTGGATTTTGTCACGGTACATAATCCAAGAACTCATCCTTCGCAAGGCCCCAAGCGCCGGCACCCCACGGTGACAGGACCGAGTTGGCACCCCCCATCGACGCTAGTGTTTCGTCGATATGTCGGACTAGTAGTTCTGCTGTCGCAAATTCTGGTAGTTTCTTAATCTGATCTAGCCCAGACTCTGCACGAAGCGACCAGTATGTACCGGAAATGCCCCTAGAGCACCTCATTACGCGATAATGTTTTTCCTCGAGTGACGGTTCGGAGTCCATCGACCGCTGCAACCACTGTCCAACGTAGTCTAGCAAAGCATACGCTGGCCGACTTATCTCAGGACCTGCACTGGGTCCCGGATAGTGGCGCAGAACATTGTTGAAGATCCCCCAAAAGGTTGATATATCGGTGTTGGTTATTCGATCATGCGCAAAGAGAGATATTAAAGATCCTGAGAGTTGCGCGAATAACTCTAAAAGGGCCGCATCGGTTTCATACCACTAGCAATAATATTTGGCTCACCTTCGGAGAGTGGTGCTCGGACTAAGACTACATTTAAAACTTCGAGTATAATGGAAGAGGAGATCTTTGCCCCCACTGACCCATCACTATTGAGGATTCGAGAGCAAGATTCTATGCATTGCAGGGATAAATTTACATCGGCACGATGGTGGATAACGAGATAACTTGTGAGTATGAGGTCTCGCGTAACCAGCTTCGTTTTGTCGTCATGAATATCTGAATTTTGAAAATATTGGAATGTAGGCAGTATCATGCCCGCGAGGGGAACAATTGGACTCCACGCCTCCTTTATGATCCGAGACACCGAGCCAGCTGCGATGTCCAGGTCCAAAGACTCCAAGCAGTGATAGATACTGTAGACCGCATCCAAATTTTGTGCGAATGTTTTATCGAACCAACTAATACCACGCTCAACATATCGCCCACGGGCCTGCCAGCGTACGTCGTACTTCACCCAGTTTGGGTCTGGAAGCCATAGAGCCATCTGGAGATAATTCATCGCAGTCCCGCCAAAAAGTCTCATTCTGATGCGACCGTAAATCCCAACTATCCATGTTCCTAGGAGGTAAAAGGCCCATGACTGAGGAGATTTGAATGCGCATTGGCTATCCGGTTCATTGGAGGAGCGCAATCCCGAGAAATGAAAGAGATATTGAAGGAAAGGAAGGGCAGTGGTGAAAATCGCTACTGTCAACGCCATACCAACCACGGCTGTCACGACGGAAGCAACAATGGAATTAAGGTGCCAAAGGAGGTCAAGGAGACCTCCGAAGAAAAGCACGAGAGCCGCTTGAAGAAGTAAAGGCAAGGCAGACAGTATCTTTGGTGTGTGCCAATTTAAAAGGCCTTCGTACCGCATCTGCCGTACTGGAAATGCATCTTTCGGGGAAAGATTTTCGTAACGTTGATATTCGCGAAGCCATTGTTTGCACATAATCCCGATGAGAACAGCAGTCAGGCCAAGCGTGAGGCTAGTAAACCAGAATACATTGATGCGAATGGCTGATGTCGAGACGGAAAATGGTGTAGACTCCAGTGGTATAGATGTCGGCTCAATCTTGGAGGTACCATTGGGACCTAGATTGCCAAGTTGAAACAATATTTGAGCAAGGATGCGGCTTGATTTTTCGCCTGGGTCTTCTTGTAGCCAACGGTAGGATTCCACCGTGAAAGCCGTTACAGCTGCCGAAAAGAGACCTGCCTATTAGGATGATTTGGGGTTTGTACCAAGATACGACATCGTGCGGAATAAGACATACGAATACTAGTAAAGTATCAATCTCTTCCCTCCATCCCCGGCACATTTCCTCATCAAATTTCTGCACAAGCTTGAATGCCTCCTCCCAGGGGTCACCCTTCCTTGGAACGTCGTAATAATGGGGATCACCTGAACGCCATGGCTTAAAAGTAGTCGTTTGATCTTCTGTGGACTTTTGCATGGGTAGCGGGACGAAAACTAAATTAACGAACAAATGGAGTAATTAGCATCGCATTTTGGAAATCATTGCATGTTAGGCGCTCACTACCCAGTTAGGTTTCATTATAATTATCTCTTTGACGACGGCCTGGATTCTGGCTGGGGCGCACCATTGGATATGCGCGGAATATGTCTGCGGCAATACTTAACGGGAAAGGATGGGGATGAAGGTTAAATGGGGCCGCGTTGTTGATGATTGTGTACCCTCGGAGGTCACAGTGATTTGTTTTGTGTCTTCGTGTTATTTTCGCTAAATCAGTGGTGCAACTCCCTTGCTGATTTCCCGGAAAAACTTCTCTCTCCCCTCATGATTCTGGCAAACCAATCTGTGCTGGTGACAATCTCACGAGCCTCAACAACTTAATTTCAATTCAAACGATTGTCCTGCCAATGTATACAACACCAACTTTACATTATGAAACAAAGTATGTAGACTCTTAGCAGACCATTCGTATTATTGATCGCCGTCTACATCCAAAGGGTACGCCAAAAACGATCGATCCCTCAACATCCAAAATAAAGGCCTATCCCATAGCGATGACCTAGAATAATTGAAAAAAGTCAGTAACTACTCTGGTGTAATCATATTTCAAAACATTTTGCGTGATAGTCTTTTATTGATTGAGATTCTTAGGGCGGTCGCCAAATCATTAATGGTGGTGTAATGAGGGGTGAGGAGCGCCGGCCAGTACATTGGTCCAGGTCGACTGTTCAACATGAGAAGGGTAGAAGAAGTAAGCGGTACTGGGCAATGGGGAAGTGTTAATCTCCAAGCGCCACAGCTGAAATTTTGGGCAACCTACTTCGTGGGTATAGTCGTCTGGCTTTCCCCACGGGTCACCAAACCTCAAGGCAATTCAAAAGACCAATAAAACCAATAGAGCTCTATTACACCATACAGACAAGGACCCCAACCCATAGGCTACACGGAAAATTGTACCTGATGTTCCGAGGGGCGGCCTCCGAATGTAAAGGGCACTACACTGCAGGGAGTTAACAATCGCACTGGTGTTCCTCCCCGCGCCTCCGCAGACGGCCCAGAGGCCCAACGAGCAGCATTGGTACCCACTGCATTCTCTGAGAACGTGCCCACCCAGGGATACAAAAGGAACGTACCGCATTGAGTACTAGCATGCCCGGTGTGGGGTACTTTGGGACAGAGGCTGTGTGGCATAGTGGGCGTGGCATGAACCGCTGCTGTGTTGCGCAACCTGAAGATGACTTAGCATAAGAATTCGATTCATAGTGAGGTCACGGGTCTTGTATAGAGTTCCAGTAACATGTGGAAACGGCGATACGAAATATTTAGAGGTAAGAACAGGTAGACGGACATGATCGCGAGTCGCGTTCAAGTAAATGGAATCACGTGATTTTGTCATGATCACCAAGTTAGTCAATTATTATTGTATGTCTTCTCGTCGTTACCCTGTATTATAAGTCTTTTTAGTTGAGGGTCTAACATACGTTACAGCTTATCTATATTGCTTCTAATCTATTCTAGGGGACTCGGGACGCTTGGATTCCTCACTCCAAGGTTCTCCCAACCCCGCTACAGATACCCAAGCGATATCTTGTACTCCATATTTAACGACTTCCACCGACCATGGCGGCAAGAAACTATGGGCGCTCAGCATTCGATGACGATGTGTGAAGAACCCTGAGGATGCCTGTCAACCTTCCTCTGCATTCTGCGGCGTGCCAAAGGATATTCGTGTCCTAGAAATCAAGAACATATGACGTGTAAATCCCAAGGCTTAACTTCATAGTATCACGCATTTAACAAATCTAAGAACATCCTGCCTGAAAGAGAGCCCGAGTTTGGTTACAATCAATCGATTATATTTGAACGGTGAGGTCAAATTTGTAGGTTCTGACTAGTCTGGTCCCAACCACAATACATCTCAGAATACACTATCACCCACTATTTCGGTTCGCCCCAACCTCATACAATATCGTGGATATCCGTAATTGCACTATGAAACAGTAACCAGCAACAAAAATGCATTGAGATAGACGAGACAGATAGAGGTTGGGCCTTTGTGTAATTTAAGGTATGCGATGGTATGAATCGTATCGTAAGATATTACTAAACTGAACCGTGGGCTGAAGCTCAAAAATACGAATGTTACAAATGGAGGAGATCATAACAAACATCCGACAACGAGATAACAGAACTCTGTCGTTCCCATTAACGCTGTAAAAATTTGCAGGCACTTGTTGGTGAATTTCGTTCGGATGAGCTATAGAAGAGGCATCAGAGGGTGGTAGACAAGAGCGGGGGATACGATGAGGCATACCAGCCCCTGACGATTGAAGACATCTCCAGGTCCAATCACCCGACACGGTATAGGAGATGTGACTGGTGCTAGTCGTGGAGGGACGTCAACTCTCGAATGCAATAACAGAACTCTACGACATACCTCATGAATATGACCGACGAGCTTCCCCCACGGGTCACGAAAGCCTCAAGACAGTACAGATTCCCACACTAGAACCAAGAGAGCTCTATGATACCATACAGACGAAAACCCCAACCCATAGGCTGCCAGCCACACGATGAAATGCAACTGACACTTTGAGGGACTCCCGAATGCAGAGGGCACCACACCATGGGGAGTGAGTAATCACACTGCTGCTCCTCCTCACACCTTTGCAGGCGATCTTCAAGTGCGACGGACAGCATTGGTGCCCACCGCACCCTCTGGAATTTGCGCTCATAAAGGTCTAGAATGAGAACGTACCGCCTAGAGGACAGAAGTGCCTGGTGTGGGGTACGGACGCTCAGGAAGGATTTTGAGACAGGGCGGGCACTAGGCAGAGGGTATGTGGTGTGATGGGCATGGCGAGGCTAGTGTGGCGTGCATAGTGATTGCGCGACCTGAAGATGGCTTAGTATGGGGAGCTGGCTACTGATGAGGCTGCTGACCGTGTAGAATGTGCCGCGCGCATGCGGAGACAATGATAAGGACATTTGAAGGTGAGGAAAGAGGATGGTAGGGGTGGGATGTAATGTGGCGTCGTATGACCTGAAGATAGCTTAGTATAGGGAGCTAACTGCTGGCGAGATTACTGACCGTGTAGAGTGTGTCGCGCGCATACAGAGCACAACGCGAGAGATTTGGAAGTGAGGAGAGGCAGATGGTAATGGGCGGGACGCAAGAAGGAATTGTAGCAAACATAATGTCAAGTCGCGTTTAAATAAGCGATGACACGTGACCAATAGTAGATGAGGTTGACGAACCGCGGCGAACATTTCTTGTTAGCCACAATTCGCGGCAGCCTCCTATTAGGAACAGGACAAGCCTGACTAGCGTCCCAAAGTAGTCTTTGGTTCAATATTTACCGGCGCTCGGTGGGGGTCAATTTTTGTATGTGTAGTTATGGTGTTACTTTAGATACCTAGTAAATGTGGTGATGAACAGAATGTCGAGTCGCGTTTGAATAACCGAGAGCACGTGATCCATAACATACTCAACGTGACTTAGACGTCAGCCCCAACTTACGCGTTGAATGAGTCCATTTTTAGGCTATTCGGGAATGTGGCGCCATAGCGGAATCCTTGATCCTATATTCCAGATAATACGTATCCTAAAGACTATAATGATACGACTGAGACCTATATACAATGGCAAGCCCAATCAAAAACAATGCACCAGTGATAGAGCGGAAATTTTATGCAAAGAAATCGGTGTGCGAGGGGTGGGGAGATGATGCTTGCAAACAAGACTATGCGAGACACAAAATAAAATAGAAAACACAACAGCACCGAATAATTAACCCGAGAGGAGCACCATCCCCAGTACAATGATATACATACCACAGAAGTAAATGCTTCCACCATCTATCCATATACGCCCTATCAAGACCGCTGGTCCTCATCGGGCTCCAATACTTGCCGGCCCTCCCTTGCGTTGTCTGCAAGAGGAGGTCGACCATCCTCCGTACTGCTTCTTCCTGACTCAACACCAGTGTTATTGAGCGGCGGAGGGTCTGACTCAGACCGATGGAAAAGGCCCGCGGGCTTCTTGGAAGAAGTCATCGAATGAGTGCGCGAGATGACTGCGTTATCAACAGCCTCAGCTTCCGACTCCTGAACTTTCCCCCCTGACATCCCAACGTCGCCTCTACCTTCATCTACTTCCCGTCCCTCCCACAATCTCAAGTCCCCAACTGCGGTCGCCTGCCATGCAGCCTTTGTCGTACTCGAGTGCCTCCTCACCTTCTCTCCTCGTTTCTCCAATTCAGCTCCGTCTTCACTGGTATCTCCTTCAGATAAACTGATATCTACCCCCTCTTCATTATCTTCTTCCCTTCTTACATCGGTGTGATCCTTCTCTCCTTCCTTGTTTTCTTCTCGCTGTCCGATCCCCCTCTCCAACGGATGCTTCATTATCTCGTTCGCCAGCCCACTAGCCCCCAGGCCCCCCGCGCCACCACCCATCGGCGGGAAATATCCAGAGTCGAAATACCCTGCAGGCTCGCGCATCCCACCGCCTCCGCCTACCGCAGGATAGAACAGTCCCTCATGCCCCGGGCTTCCCGCGTGAGGATGAACAGGTGCACCGACTGCGGGATTGATCATGGGGTTCGTACCACCCGCACCCGGGCGGCCCCAGAATGCACCAGGGGACATGGCAACACCCGGAGAGAAGGTACTCACCCCTGGCGTAAACCCATTGTCCCCGTTTGCACCCCCCGAGGGACTGGGCTGGGAGTACGTGAAGGGATTAATACCAGCGAGCGAGAAGGTACCTAGTGCGCGCTGTTGCTGTTGTTGTATTTGCTGCTGATGTTGGCGCTGCTGCCGTTGCTGTAGGTCATGTGCCTGCTTTTGCTGAAGCTGAAACTGCTCGTGCGCGCTGTGCAGCGGAGATGCGGGGATATGGAGGTGCACCGGCATTGTTATTGGCGGAGATGGCAGAGCATGCTGACCATATGATTGGTATGCTTGCTGGGTGGATATGTTAGGGTTAGTCGTCGTGGGGGAGCCGAGCGGCGGAAGAAAATTGAATGGGGGCATAGAGGGGGTGATGGGCGGCAGTCCATGTGGCGTTATCGGAACTTGCATCTGTGAGTTAAATTGTGACTGCTGCTGTTGTTGGAGATGTAATTGGTGGGGGTGGAATAGGGGGGAGGAAGGTGATCCTAAGGGATGATGGAGGGGGGAGATGGACATACCCATCATTCCATGCGGCCCATGTGGAGACATATTATGGGGATGCAATGGGAAGGAGGTGACGTGAGGGGGTGGCGGGAGGGAGATCGTGCCGGGGTGGTGCGGATGTGGGTGATGGGAGGACGCCGATTGCTGTGAGTTCTGTTGTCGACTCTGAAGCAATGATGGTGACGATGACGATGACGACGTCGGTGCCACAAGATTGCGGGCCTGGGATGAGGAGATGCGGTGGTGTCGTGGAGGGGGAGGGGGAGGAGGGGGGAGAGGGATGGATGGTGGATTTGATTTTTCGGATGTAGAGGAAGTCGATATGGAAGCGGCGACAGACGAAGAGGACGATATACCGGATCCCGACGACGAAGTTTGGCCTAACGAAGGAGGTTTCACTGAGGACGAAGTCGAGGTTGAGCGGGAGGCAGCCGGCGCGGAATGGACCTGACCAGAGAGTCCCGATGAAGTACGACTTCGGATATCTAGATGATGGAAGGAATGCAGTACGTCCCGTTCCTTTTCTCGGTCTTCTCTATCCTTCTCCCGTTTCTGTAGGCTTAGTCCCCATATGTCCAGTGGCGACGCGGAACCCGATGAATTGCCATCAAGGTCTAAAGGATACCCGAGCTTCGCTGGTTGTGTATGGGACGGCAGTTGCCGACTATGATATGGGGCAGGGGCGGATATTCGATGGTCCGCAGCGGCGCTGGTATACGACATCGCAGGGGATACAGGTGACATACTGGACCCAACACCACTCGTCCCTGTGCTATTGGGGACGAGGGAGCTTGGGAGACCCACCTGAGTGAACTTGTCAAAGTTTACCTTCAAAGCACGACCATTGTACTCGTATCTTTATATATTAGAAGTTTGAGTCTCTGGTGAAAAGAATGACACTGAGAAATGGCGTACCCATTAAACATCTTAACTGCCCTTTCGGCATCCAGCTCAGTTGCAAATACCACAGTACCGAATCCTCTAGATCGGCCATCTTGGCCGAGAGCAACATCAGCACGCATTATAGTCCCTGCCTGACGAAAAAGATCCTTCAGGTCTTGCCATTGACAATGAAATGGGAGCTAAAAAAAAACTATGAGCAAAGAAAGTTGGTGCTACACGCCGTAAACGCACGTTTCCGACAAAAAGATTACGACATGGATTGCTAGATGTACCCGGAAAATTATGGTGAAAGTCCAACAGCACCGAATAATCGAGATCCTCTGAATGCCGTGATAGTGAGGACGGGGGTTGATTTGGAGCAGAGGGGAAATGTGGTGCGATGCTGGCGTCAAAATCAGGTGGAAGGCGATCAGGCCTGACCTCGAGGATCCGTGTTTGCCAAGAATATCCATTGAATATATCGATGGCCCTTCCCGCATCTTCTGCTGTCGCGAGAAGGACGGTACCATAGCCACGCGACCTGTTGTCTGGACCAAGGGAGACATCGGCTCTGAGAACGGTTCCTGCACGGCGAAAGAGGTCCTTGAGGTCCTGCCAGCGTACCCGGTACGGAAGCTGCGAAAGAACAATGGGTGGTATTCTATTAGGGGCTGGTAGGCGACACGTACATTGCCAACGAAGAGCTGCGTTCTAGTATCCTTCAGGGGGCCTGACCTGCCATCTGGGGACGGTCGAGAGGAGGTTGCCATCTGAATGACAGCCTCGATGTCATCGTTTGTGAGGGTAGTGGGTGTCCTAGAGAGCTGGTGGGACTTGAAGAGGCCATAAGAGTGGTATACGGAAAACATGGTAGAGAGGAAAGAGAGGACATTACCTGTCGCAAGGGATCCATAAAGGATCAGATGGACTTGTTGTTCGAGATGGGGGGCGCTCGCGATCAGGTCGCGGGTCGCTGCCAGGATGGTGTGTGCAGCGTGGATACAGCGTTGTAAAGTGACGCTGGCAATAACGGAGAATAAGGGGCCTTTTTTGAATATAATAATGGGCCGCGCACAAAAAAGGAGGGCACAAAGATGGTGGCCCAGCGGACGTTCCCTTGTCTAAACCCTGTTTGTGGAGAAGCCACGGGTCAAAAAAAATTGCTCCACACCCTGACAAAACGGGGTTAATGGATTACGCCACGCGCCCCACGTCATCGCTGCTTTCCATCGTCGGTCGCTGTTGTCGACGGCGCCAAATGCATCATCCCCACTGTTCCGCACAGTGACAAAGCCCCTTCCCTGTCGAGCTTATCCCCGCAACTCTGTCTGTGCCTTTGCTGTCGGCATTCACACCCCCCAGATCTCGACCCTCTGACGTCATTTCCAGGCGTGGGAGCCGGTCCCTTCATCTCCATCATTCAGAATCGGTCGAGACCTCCCAGCTTTTTTAATTTTGACAAGTCCATTCATACCGTACTTGTAATATTCGCCCGGAATTGCCATCTTAGTTGGACAGCCCCTTTACCACCGTGGGATCGCGACAACTGCCTTCTTACGCCCTCCGACTCGGATAACCACATCTATTTCAACACTCCCATCACCCTCGTCATTGCCTTCCACAGCCCGCGAACCCCGGCTAGCGACGACGTTGCCTGGCACGACGTCAGTTCGCTTACGACCCTTGCAGGCGTGTGTCCGAACCACGTCAGTGTTTACTGCCCAGTCTGCGTCGGCACACACCGACCAACGCCACGGAACCGTGGAGCCCAGCGAGCCTCACCAACTTCGAGGCCACGCGTTACGCTACGAGCGTCCACACGGGTTCAAAGACCGCCTGCAGGGAGACAAGAAATTTCCACATGCCGTCGGCTCAGGGTTATTTTTTGCTTAGGTGGTGGAGTCAAAGGTTGTGGTGTTATTTAATCAGGAGTCTTCGAAGAGCATGATATTTTTTTCCACCAATCAGATCGAGCCTCCCTTGGGTCATACTACCATCGTACAATGCAGTGTGCACGACAACGACGTACTTTCATAAAAACTTTCATCAATATCTTTACAGGGTCCATCTTTTTTTTTTTTTTGCATTTATGGGATATTTGGGGACGTAAGGAGAAACCCTGGCCTTTTCAACCGGTTCCAGTCCGAATGGTATATATCATTCACAAACCAACCCCAAATTTACTTCCACATTAACCACTCTGAAAAATCTGTGGAACGATCTGGCCTTCATCCCATGATCAGGCCCGCCTTCTCCCTTACTTACCACAATTCCGGCATCGTCGGAGTCAATACCATGGCGCCGAATACTAGCTCTGTGCATTGTTCTCCCTTCGCTCGTGTGTCCGACTTGACAGACCTTATAAAGTGTTGGGGGCGACAGATTGTTAGCTAATGACGGCGGCAATCTATTTCGCGAGGAGCAAGACTTGATTTCCCCTCTCATTAAGATCCGCGATGCTCAGAAAAGGCTCCCCGTCAGAAGAAGATCTATGGTATGTCAAAACACCCTGGTCCCCCTCCGAAATCAGTAGCAGTTATCAAAATGCCGTTCAATATTCAGGGAAGATGATAGGTGCCCGCTATTATATTGCGTTATATTGGTGAAGGAGGCCGGGTCCAGGCGAGGCAAATTCATTTTAATTTTGCTGCAGCAAGGTCGCACGACATGAAATCTCCTTGTCTCCGAGGCTGCGTCATTCACCTACCCAATTCTCTGGTAGATCATGATGAATTCGGATAAGCGCAAGGGTCCTATCTCGTTACCAGAATCACAACATGCCCTTGAATTAATTTGGGGGTGTGTTCTGGCCGGAGGGTCTACGACATTGTTGCGACTACATTCAACGACGAAACTGCAAATCATCTTGATAATTGCCGACTAATCATCATGTCATCAACATAATAATGAAATTTTCTGCAACGAAAAGGATTTATCCTGCGTAACAACTCACCGAGGCTCTGAGGGGTTCAACGCCAGGTGGGTGGGTGGACCTTTCCCTGGAAAAAAACTAGCACCATACTTCGGTTCTGCCAAAAGCTTCGTAGTCTCGGAGACACGCTGGTGTACGGAGCGAAAACCATCCCTGATTTCCTCTATGCCTAGGCTTAAAGACGATCGGGGAAACGAAACATTGTCAATTTAAACGCCTGGACTCAGGCTTGATATGTGCCATAATACTCAGGCATCTTGGTGGAACGTAGATATCCCAAGTAACACCATAACTACACATACTAACATTGACCCCCACCGAGCGCCAGTAAATATTGAACCAAAGACTACTTTGGGACGCTAGTCAGGCTTGTCCTGTTCCTAATAGGAGGCTGCCGCGAATTGTGGCTAACAAGAAATGTTCGCCGCGGTTCGTCAACCTCATCTAC